>JAUEJL010010655.1:0-10044 GCA_032274825.1 Drosophyllum lusitanicum | reverse complement strand
TGTATCAGAGGGGAATTTCACTGTGCCAATTCAGTAGAGGGCTATCGGTAAACCTTTGCTTTGGCCGGCATTGGTTGAAGGTTCTGCGCCGAACCGCCGGTCTTCTTGTTTGTGTGATTACATGCTTTGATATTGACTGTTGATGTTTACGTTTGTGTTTGACTCCTTCTCACTTAGCTTTGTGTTAATTCCCCTCAGTTGTTGCTTTTGCAGGTTTGTGAGTGGTTGTTGGTTGTAGAAGGAAAGCTCGACCCTGCTCTGATATGTTTTGAATTTTAAAAAGAAACGAGCCAGTGTATTTTTGTAACACCAAGTTTGTTGTATGTTGTCTTGAACAAATGTTTGTTGGATGTAAATATTTGTATTGTATGTACAGTAAGTTTGTTTAATTAAGCTTCCGCAGCGTATTTAAAAAAAATGGCTTTGGTTTTCTGATGTTACAAATTATTTCAAATAACTTAGTGAAATACTACCTAGCAAATAGAAGTACTTAAATTGACAATTAAAAAGTTGAGAAGGGTATATAAGCCTAAATTTGGGCATAATGCCCCATATAATTACACTGTAGCCGTTTTTTTGTAATTTGAGGATGACTGTGTGTGCGTATTGTATGACCGAGAGAAAGGAGAAGAAAGAACTTGATCTTTTCAGGACCAAATCGACCGGGTTTTGAGTGGAATATGTTCAAGTATGATTCCTAACTCTTAAATTCGATGGTTTAATGTGAATCAGAGTCTACATTACATCAGGACGTCATACAAGAAATATATATAAAGATTCCAGCAACTAACTAGCCAAAAAAAAGGGAAAGAAACGTGATATATATGGAGATGATAAGGATAAACATGGAGATGATAAAGACGTATTATACTCCAATACGTATTAAACTCCAATACTCCCCCTCAAGTTGGAGCGTGTAGATTGCGAATACCCAACTTGCCAAGCAAGAACCGTAGCTGTTCAGCTCCTAACCCTTTCGTGAGAAGATCAGCGACTTGCATTGAGGAAGCAATAGACAATGGCTCAATTTCTCGAGACTCTACTCTTTCACGAACAAAAAAACAATCCATTTCCACGTGCTTCGTTCTCTCATGGAAAACGGGGTTGTTAGCAATATGGCGAGCGGCTTGATTATCACAAAACAAAGGGGTTGGCTTTGCTAAGTTAACATCCAATTCAGTCAAGAGCCATCATACCCAAAGAATTTCACTAACAGTGGACGCCATCGACCTATATTCCGCTTCAGCAGAGGAACGGGATACAACCGATTGTTTCTTGGTTTTCCAAGATATGGGTGCGCCCCCAAGTTTAAGCAAATAACCCGTCCGCGACCTTCTGGTATAGGGACAACCAAGCCAGTCTGAGTCACAGTAGGCAGTGAGAGTACAATCTCCTTTACGAGGAAAAAAAATTCCTTGTCCAGGCGTTCCTTTCAAATAACGAAGAACTCTATGCGCAGCGTCCAAGTGTGGTTGTCTCGGGTCTGCAACGAACTGACTCAGTACATTCACAGAGTATGTTATGTCCGGTCGTGTAGCTTGTAAGTAGAGCAACCTGCCAACTATACGGCGATAACGACCAGCATCAACCTTCGGTTCATTTTCTGCTTTATCAAGCTTCAAATTCTGTTCGATAGGAAACATACTCGGTTTGCAACCTTGTAGACCACAATCTTCAAGAATGTCGAGTATATATTAACGTTGATTTAGCACAAGGCCTTCGGATGTTCGAGTAACCTCTATACCCAGAAAGTACTTGAGGTTTCCTAGATCCTTGATGCTAAACATGTTATTCAGGTCATCTTTTGTTGCTTGAATTTTGGCCGGATCATTTCCAACCATAACCACATCGTCGACGTAAATTAGAGCTGCTACAAAATTTTCTCCTTGTTTGTGAATGAAAAGAGAATAGTCAGCTCGAGATTGCTTGAAACCGAGATTGATGAGGGCATTGGTAAACTTTTGGTACCAATTACGTGAAGCCTGTTTCAAACCATATAACGATTTTCGCAGTCGGCAAACTCTAGTATCTCCTTCTTTTGCAAAACCTTGGGGAATTTTCATATAAATTTCTTCATTCAAGTCACCATGCAAAAAGGCATTGTTAACATCGAGTTGGTGAATTTCCCAATCCCTCCTAACTGCCACGGCTAAGAGGGTTCTGACAGTCACAAGCTTAGCAACTGGAGCAAACGTGTCATGATAGTCTACTCCTTCCATTTGGGTGAATCCCTTCGCAACGAGACAGGCTTTGTACCTTTCAACTTCACCGTTGGGTTTATATTTAACTTTGTAAACCCACTTTGAGTCAATGGCATGTTTTCCTTCAGGAAGATCTTCTAATGTCCACGTTCCATTCTTTTCTAAAGCTTGAACTTCCCTTTTCATAGCTTCTTTCCACCTGTGATTTTTAATAGCTTCATGAAAGTGCTTTGGCTCATCGTTAGAATCGATGGCCGCTAAGAAAGCCTTGTGAGTATGAGAGAAATCTTTGTATGAAACAAAATTAGATAAGGGATGTACCGTTGAGGATGCTTGACTTGATGGAGTTTGTGCATGGTCAACCGATGGGGGAAGTTGGACATCATAGTCAACAAAACACTTTGGTTGGCTTTTGTTTCTCTTCTCATGGATTGGCATAGTGGCAGCGAGCTCGATGGTAGTTTCATGAGATTCATGGTGGTTTTGTTGGGTTTCATTGGTAGTTCCAGGATCAATGCATGGCTCATGAATTTCTGAATTAGCATTTTCTTCATCAAGGTCTTGAGTCAGGTTATTAGGATCAATTGGGCATTGTTCACTATCATTGACCTATGTTTCTTGTCCAATATCATGGTGGGGTGGCCCACTATCTATCTCATCATCCATTCTCAGTGGATCATTATTTTCTTGTTCACCCCCCTTTTGTGAGAAAAGAAACTTGTCCTCATGGAATTTCACATCTCGTGAAACAACTATTTTTTTGTTTTCAACATCAAATATCTTATAACCTTTGGTTCCATGCGGGTAACCCAAAAACACCCCAGGCCTCCCCCTTGCTTCAAACTTGTCCCCTTTAGTTTCATTACTTCTATAGTAAGCCAAACACCCAAAAACTTTCATGTGTCCATAATTCGGTTTTTGTTTAAAAATGACTTCATAGGGAGTTTTATTACCTATAACTTTAGAAGGCAACCGATTGATTATATAAGCGGCAGTAAGAACACACTCACCCCAAAATCCCTTTGGAAGGTTGGCTTCAAATCTAAGAGCACGCGCAGTTTCGAGAAGATGTCTATGTTTTCGTTCCACCACCCCGTTTTGTTGTGGGGTGTGAGGGCACGTTGTCTCTAAAAGAATTCCTTCGTTTCTATAAAAATCGGTCATCTCATTGGAGGTAAATTCACCCCCATTATCACTTCTAATTCTCTTAACTAATTTTCCGAATTGAGTTTTTACCAATTTATAGAAATCAATGAGACACTTCCCTGCTTCGTATTATGTTTTAAAAGAAAAACCCATACACCCCGACTAAAATCATCGACTATAGTTAAAAAATAACTTGCTCCAGAAATTGATGGGAAACGATATTTTCCCCAAACATCACAATGCAATAACTCAAAACAATCATTGGTTTTAATTTCACTGTTTTGAAAAGGTAATCTACTGTGCTTAGCTCTAGAACAGGAATCACATAACTTATTGAAAGAAACATCCTTAAGGAAATCAATCTCAATGAGTTTATCAGCGGAAGCGTGACCAAGTCTTCTATGCCAGACATCAGTGGTTGCCATTAGAGCCTTCTTTTCAGTTCCAAACATCCCCATTCGATAAAGACCTCTTCTGCACTCACCCGCACCAATCAAGCTCCCCGTTTGTAGTTTCTGCATAACACAAAAATCAGGAAAAAAGGTTATAGCGGATTGAAGATCTTTACTCAATCTACTAACCGACAAAAGATTGCAAGTGAACTTGGGAATATGAAGAACTCCTTTTATTCTTGCACCCCCTTGCAAGGTGCATTCGCCTTTTCCTTCAACGGGTATGCGATCACCGTTAGGGATAATGACGGGATCCTCATTATGAGTTTGGATCCTGTTTTCAAGTATCTCGACGTTGTGTGTAATATGTTCGGTAGATCCCGAATCAATTACCCAATCATCTCTAGGATCAGTTTTACCTGTCATGAAGGCCGTTTGATCATCTTTTATCCCCTTTCCATTATCTGCAAAGTGTTTCAAAAAGGTCTCATATTGCTCATTAGTCAAACCCGGAATAGGACTTGTTGAGGTCTCGATACATGCAACCTTTGGTTTGTTTTCCTCTCGTTTCTTGTTTCCTGGCCACCAATCGGGATATCCTATGCGTTTGAAACAGCCCTCTCGGTTGTGACCATCTTTACCACAAAAGGTGCAATGTTCCTGCACCTCACTTCGTTTGTTGTCTTTTGCGGATGGCTTGTCTCGTTGTTGGTTAGAGTTGTTTTCTTTTCGGCCATGTGTGAAAGTTTTAAAGGCTGCAGATTCAGTTGCAGGTTTCTTGTCGCTAGTTATGGCTCTTTGTCGTTCATCTTCGGCGACAAGATGGTATGCGTTTCCTAAACTCGGAATGGGACTCATGGCCAGAATTTGTGTTCTTATGACAGAAAACTTGTTGTCAAGTCCCATAAGAAATTCGTAGAGCCTTTCTTTTTCTCTAAGTTCCACCATTTTCTTCCCAACGTTGCATGTACAACCATTACATGCACAATGTGGAATGGAAAGAACAACCTGCATCTCATCCCAAAGCCCTCGAAGTTTTGTGTAATAAGCCGAAACAGTTGCACCATTTTGTTGTGTTCCAGTAAGGATTTGCTTTAATTCGTACGCCCTTGGTGCGCTCTCCTGCCCGAAACGTTCCAGCAGGTCACTCCAAATTTCTCTCGCAGTGCTCGCGTACTTCACACTATTCCGGATATCTTTTTCCATCGCGGTTGTAAGCCATCCCTTCACCATGGCGTCGCAACGCATCCATGCCATGTGATCGGCAGTCTTCTCTGGCTTCTGTATGGACCCATCAATGAATCCGACTTTGTTTTTGGCAAGCAGGAAATTCATCATCTCCTGTGACCAATCGACATAATTGTTATCGGTGAGAACATCGTTGACGTGTAGTTGCTTTGGATAATCTGAGGGATGTATGTAGAGAGGTGAATTCGTATCTGGTCCGGTTTGGGTTTCTTTGTCACCGGCCATGATGAAGATGGCGGCAGTTTAAGGATAGATGTTTTGGTTCAGGCCTGCTCTGATACCATCTTAAATTCGATGGTTTAATGTAAATCAGAGTCTGCATCCATCAGGACGTCATACAAGAAATATATATATAAAGATTACAGCAACTAACTAGCCTAAAAATAAGGGAGATGATTAGGATAAACATGGAGATGATAAAGACGTATTATACTCCAATACGTATTAAACTCCAATATATCACTACTTATAAAATCCATATTCTTAAGAATTTCATAGCGGCACATGTCAAAACCTTGCTGAAAGAATTTATGGTTCAACTTCCCCGTTCGGCTTTCCTAGAAATTCATCACCATCGACATCAATTTTCACAACACCTCTTGCATACTTGCCAAACCAATGCCCAAATGTAAACTTGGGAATCTGCTAACACATTCTTCTCTATGGTGCGGATATACCATAAGGATATCATGTCTCAAAAGAATTCATCTCCATCAGAGATAACAGAGACATCTTAGTAATTTTTCAATATAAAGAACTAAATCAGTTATTTTTGACAAACCACATAGACCAAATAAGTAATTTACTCTTTAATTTTTGTGTGATAACAAATTCGGTTAGAAATGAGTATTAATATAATTTCACGCACCGTTGCATATTTTGTATTTCACGCTATTTGTTTCTTAATATTAATGGGTTGGTAACGATCTTAGAAACGTTCTTCATGGTTCTTTCCTTCATCACGTTTAAATTCTAATCCATGAAATTTATCCTTCCTACAAATGAGTTTTATAATGATTTCAATGTTTTAACTCTTTTTTTCATCAATGAAAATATGTGTGATAACAAATTAAGTTAGAACCAAATGGCATATAGCCTAGCGGTATCAATGTGTTGGAAGGTGTTTCCCATGGCCTATGGTCACGGGTTCAAGTCTTGCTGTCGACAAAAGGTGTAGATTTAAAAGTAGATTAGTGTGTGTTCTGCTATTTAAAAAAACAAATTAAGTTAGGAATGTGTATTATTCTGATTTTATTAATGGTTGCATATTTGGTAAAAATGCAATTTGTTCTTCATGTTAATGGGTTGGTATTTTATGCACCATTGCATACTTGGTATTACTATGCTAAAGAAAGCATTGGTGATTAATTGTTGTTACTAAGGTTTTATTTTATAGTTGAATTTCAGTTTTAGGATATAAAATTTCCAATGAATCATGTTTTATTGGTAACATTCACTATATTCTTTATTACCCATTATTGCATATATATTAATCATGTGACAACTGATTTTAATTTCATAATTTAAATGTAAATATTCTTGTATAATTGCAATCATATGTCAAATAAAAACTATTATTTTTAAAATTATTATTCATATCTCCATAGAACACTATATATATAAAACACTTGAAATTGAAAACATTAGTCTTAATCTAAATTTACAATCTTATATACTTTTTCTCGAATAAATAACTTCATCCTTTATTTGAAAAGTCTTGAACTTATCTTGTTAACTTTTCAAGCGAATCTAGTTTAGATAAGAGAGAGAATATCAAAGAAACACTTTGAGTAAAACTAAAACTCTTCGGGCTGACTTCTTCGAGCCAAGCTAACACAACTAGAAAACTTCAAGCTCTTTCATGGAACTTATTTTCAGGTGTTCACTTCAAACACGTTTACAAACACCTACACAGCTTAAAAGGTCACCGAGTTAACTAAAATATACATAGTAAACTTCTACTGAGTATGAGCTGACTACTCAACCTAAGTAGACTAATTACAAATTCTAAATTACATTTCATAATTATCTTTTTTTTGAACGGCAACGAAATTTTATAAATTATCTGTTAGTCTTATCAAATTTATACAACTAGGGCCGCTTCTAGACTAACATAATACTTAAATGGATGAGGAAACATAATTCCCTATAAAGTAATAATTAGGGGAGAAAAAGTAATTTTGATATTTTGAAAACGGATTATAATTGTCGAAATTGATAAAGCTAAATAAAATGTGTCATTGTTGGATAATTAGACGTAAACATTATAAGGTAATAACATGTTTTGATATCGTAATGTGTACTTAGTGATGTTTATGGATTGCTAACCGAACATTGGATTAACTCGGTTTGTCGTCTTGGTGAACCTAAACTTAAACCAAAAACAACAATTAACCATCCATGAACATGTAAATTAATCCAAGTGTTACACTTACACACAATAATTTGTTTTAATTTTTTTGTTTTACGTTAAACAATGATTGAAAGTAACTTCTTTGATAACCTATCTATTCTGTAACTTTTTACGTATATCGTCTTGTGCTGGTAAATACGCAAATCTTTTTATCCATGACTCAATACAACTAATTTCATGAAAGTCTCTATCTTCTTGTTTGTTTGACACAAATATTAATGAATGATAATTATTGATAAGAATTGACCAATCAAACATCCACCACCATATATATGAATGTGTGTTAGAGTTTATATAATGCTGCACACGTGCATAGTACAACAACTTTCATGGGCATAGTTGTATTGATTTGAGTTCTTATATGTTGTCATTGTCTATGCGTTGGACCTAACTTAAATATAAGACTCTACCCATACTTCATCTTGCATTATTATTGGTTTAAAGAAAAGAAATTTTGTATCCTCTTCTTACATGTCAAATGATCACATGTTTTTCACATCTCTCTTTTAATTTGACTATAACACACACACACACATACATACACATACTCACATCTCTCTTGATCTAGTTAGTAGGAAAATTTAATAACATGATATAGAACCTTTTGTTGAAGTGCACCATGGCATTAATTAAAACAATGTGTGTTCAAACTATCTAATATACTTTTCCACTAGAAACACATATTGTAAAAAAACAAAGCAAAACTATAATTAAGGGCTCACCAAAGTGGTGAGAAAACCTAACATGAGTTGTCTTCCAGAAGAAAACAAATTAGAAAAACAGCCCAAAGAAACATTAAAGATAGTATCAAACAAGAAAACAAGCAAAAGGGTTGGAAATTAACCCACAAATTGGAATCTAAGAGAAACTTAGAGCATCTATTAGAAAACCACTAGTTTGCCTCTTGGAGAATATACATCTTCATGAACCATCTTTCTTTCTTCTCTTAGTTAGAGTACATAATGTCCCACTAGACAAAATACTTTATAATGTGCTTAATAATGCTTTTGTGCTACTTCACTCATAACTAATTGGTTTTGAGTAGAGTAGCAAATGACTATTTTAAATACATTACAAAGTCACTTTTTATTTGACGTGAGACATTAATCAAATGATTTAAGGTGCTTGTTTTCCATCCTCACAATAAAGCCCAATTATAAGGTTTATGAAAAAAGAAAACACGCATCATCAATTTTATCCGATTAAAAAGTTAATAGGTTTGTAAACCTCGTTCATGTGTAATAAATTATTTACAATCCCTTTCTTTAATCTAGTGACTTGCTAGATTTTTATTTTATAAATATATTCATTGTTTGTCGTTAAAAAAATAAAAAATAATTTGTATACTTAAATTGTATTTCTAAATGTATGCCTAAGAACTAAATAATGACACATGATAAAATTAAAAAGCACAGATTTGAAAAAAATAAATAAATAACTAAGCCATGTCAGGGGCGGAGGCGCGGAGCCATGCGTGCATGAGAGGGTTCCATTGAACCCGCTAAACAAAAAAATTATGTACCATTTTAATGCAATTTTAGTATAATTTAAGTAAAATTTTAGTTATGAACCCATTAATTTTGTTTACAAAGGTTATCAATCTTAACTTTGAACTCATCTGAGAAATTTTCTAACTCAGTCCCTGCTATGTGCCGATTAATGAATTTAGTGGATATGATTCAATAGATTAATATTTAAGAATTTTACATTTTTACCCAATCCATTATGGTTTTCAAAGTTGGTGGCATACCTTGTTTTTTTAGATACGCAAGTACATAGCCCAAAAAGGCTAAGATAAAAAGAAATTAGTAAGGAATTCCTTATCAAATCGGATAAAATGAAGCTTTCTACGGTCCTTTGTACAAATTGTTGTTACTATTTTTGGAATGCATACAAAAATAGAGAAAACAGTAGATAATTTTATGCATAGGAAAAATTGTCTATAAAAATTAGGTTTGATAATTTGGATCGTGTTTGTATTAAATGGACCGTGTCGAGTTTCTTGTCGACTCATAAAACTTCCTTGTATAAATTTTGCTATTATTTTATATTAAATGGGTCTTGTCGAGTTTCGGGTCTGGTTTCATGTCAACTCAGTTTTTGGAAAAAGATTTGTAAATAAAAGTTCCTTGTATAAATTTTACTATACTTTTGTTACAAGTATTCAAGTTAGCAAACATCAAATTTAAAATATATATATATATATATATATATATATAAAACTAATAAATATATGCCTATAAAACACAAATTACAAGCACAACATATTAAATTGAACAGGTTAAAGCAGTTTTTCATAAATTAATAACCGAATCGTTGGTTTTAGTAGTGATTTGGTTATCTTCATTAGATTTCAAAGGTTTAAGCGGGTTTAGTTCGTTTTTCAATTATTATGCTTACTCCTAATTTCTAACACAACTACGTTAAGAGAAATATAAATAACAAAATATGAAATATATAATTTTGAGCACATAATAACTTAAAGCCAACCGACGAAATTATATTCACTCTTTATGAGTTTAGTTGTTCCTCCAAACAACAATCTCAAGTGCATATCAAAGCTTTAATAGTAGCCGGTGACTTCTAGTAGTCAATATTAGATTTTTTTTATTTATATTTAGTTTATTTAATTATCAAATTATAG
>JAUEJL010010644.1:0-10044 GCA_032274825.1 Drosophyllum lusitanicum | reverse complement strand
TATCTTATCACATATATTTGTATACTTATACATTTCAGCCCCAAGAATTAGCCACGTGTAATAGATCATGTGCAAATATGGACCCCGGTACGGTGTCAATATGTAACCACCTGTCTAAGCACACCATAACATATATGTAACCACTTAACTAAGCAGGCCACATTTTTCCACATATACTATACATCTTTTACGTATTTATAATCATAAACATAATCTCTTTAAACACATAACATCAATCTACACATACTACACATAATAGAGGTAATAATGACTCACCTCGGTCCTTTGTCATTTCCAGTATTTTCAAAACACTTTCTACTATATCCTAAACATATAAAGATACACCTTCATATACTCGTATTTATTCTTATTAAACTAAGAATTACTATAATTCAAATTTAATATTATTTCGAGGGTTATAATTATAAAGCAATAGATTTTAAAAGTTTAAAGTGTAACTAACTAAATAGTCTAGGGTTAAAAACGAAAAATCAAAACTAACAATTTCAATTTTCAATTGAAATGAAAGTTCAATTTGTTTCATATTCACTATTCATCTTCTTCAATCTCTCAATGAAATTTTTTCCCAAATGTTACCAAGTTGATTTCTATCAATCACAAACTCTTTGTAATCATTTTTAATGAAGTTTTGCATAAAAATCTTACTCAAATCATGGTTAAATCTTAAGATTGACCTTAGAGTCATTAATGAAAATCTATTCATTTCTTAATGGTGTTATGTCTAGGTTTTACCAAAATGCTCTAAATGAGATTATAAACTCATTTCCAATCTATTTTGGACATTTTACGACACTTTCTAAAATCTCGTCCAAACTTTGACCGTAGATATTTGACACAACAATGGACGATTGTACTCCATTCTTATCCCAACGTGCTCTACATGAGATGGTGAACACATTGGTAACAAACTTAAGCAAAACAACATGTTCTGTCAAAAGCCACCAAAATCATCTTACAGGAAAACAAGGTTGATGGAATGAGTTTCCTTACATTCTTTTATGGTTTTCGCAAGTCTTTTGAATAGGTTGTCACCACTTTCTTCTGACCTCTCATAGTGTATAAAACTCACGATTAAACCCTCTAAACTATCCAGCTTAAAGTTTTCCTAAGAGAGTTTGCATGGTGAAAATATGACTTTTGGCGGACTATGGCATGCAATGCATAACCTTACTAAGTATATCATAGTTATCAATAATAACATGTCGACAAAGGAAAAGTAGCGTTGGTCGAACAACTACTCCTCCAAATATTCGACTTGTGCATCACGTACATATTCTGGATGTTGGCAGCTCTTTTAATTAAGTAAAGTGGCTAAAGGTTTGTAGGCGAGGAGAGCCGGTAGTGGACACATAATGAAGAGAGACACCTACACTCTCATTTGTTTACTCACTAACATGAGTGGGTATAGTGATTCCCTATCCGACTTACAATTTTCTCCTATACTAATATATATATATATATAGAAAAAGAAAATCATTGTTGAAAAGACTTCCTAAAATAAAAATCCAATTAACCAATCAAACCTCTCATTTCCTCAATTTTGACAAAAAATTTTAATTTTGACTTTCACAATTAGAATGATCAATTTGCAACAATATACGGAAACAATTATGAGGTAGCTACATGGAAATTTATAGTGGGTGTTTGTATAAATTATATATTTATATTTAATGTATGTATTTAATTTTATATGTTTATAGTTTTTCTTTAATAACTTTTAATGTATTATGATTGGTATAAATATAATTATATATTTACAATCCTCTCATTTTTATCTACGTTTCGATGTAACTTTTACCGTAATCTGACACAAAATTAAAGAAATATTTTTTAATTTTTTATTAGTAAAAAGATATATTTCATAACCATTGAAAAAACGAGTTACTATATTTGATTTTGTGTAAATCGAAATGTAATGACACTTAATCTTTTCTAAAAAATGTATTTTCTTGCTTATTTTCTTTATAAAACTCTAAACCAGTGAATATATTTATGGTTAATTTTTTTTGTTATGAATCACTAAATCAATAATCATTTTTATGCAATATTTTTGATTTAAAGTATATGAGAATATATATCTACAACAGAATAATGAGGTATAACACATTTTATGGGATAGTTTATGTATGTGAATCCTTAAATCAGTTATCTTTTTCGTTGACATAATCATACAATGTTAAACTCTCGATGTGTTTTTCAAATAATAAAATATTGATTAAACTATGATGATTTTAATAAGATAATATTTGTAAGTGATTAACCGCCAAAGCTTTGTATGTCAAAAAAGGAGTTTATGAGTTTGACGTTCGAATTTTGAGACAATGTTATTATGAGCTAATAACGTGATTTAAGCATTTGTTATGATTTATAATTTGGTTTTTATATAATAACAATGAGAAATTATGGTTAATTATATTTTAAAATAATTCTTAAGATTTTGAAATTAAGAAGCATTAATTATTTATATTTAGATGTTTGACTTTCATTTTTAATAAACTATGTTTTTTATAATTATACTTTGATAAAAAAAAATTATGACTAACCGTATATCACATGGTTGTCTAATAAATGAAGATGTTGAGCACATAAATGATTACATGATATCAATAAAAAGGGCTTAGTGTGAGAAAAATGGCCAAACTAGTGCAAAACTGAAAAAATAAAGAATTGGTAAAAACTGTAACATCCTCAAATTGGGCCTAGTCATGTGCGAATTCGGTATGTAGCTATTTTAAATAATTAATAAAAAATATATATATTCTATTTATTAATATATATTATGAAATTTAGTTGTGAAATGGATATATAAAAATAATAATAAAAATAAATAAAGTTAATAAAATATTAAACGGTTTTAGATAATGATTCCAATTATATCCTAGTTAGTTGAAACGGGTAAACGAGTATTAAGTTGTAAGTTGAATAGGGGGAATGAGATACTGTTTTTGGATAAATGAGAACCAAAGTCGGTTCTCCTTCTTTTCATTACACAGATACACGTATGTACACACACATAGACCTCACTCTCTTGTTCTTGAGTTTTGAAGAAGCAATCCAAAGAAAATCATCAAGCTTTCAATTCCAGCAGCAAATAAAGAGTTATAATTTGTTCCTAATCCATCTTCATCATCTCCTTCATCCTTGTAAGTGTTCATCTTCCTCATATTCTTGATTATTTGGGGTTTTAGGTCAAAAACGGGTCAAAACCAAATAAGCATCAAGAACTGAAATTTAATGTTCCAATCTGTTCCTACATCATCTACAAGTAGTATGGAACTCAAATTAGGGATTAAAGTGTTAGTTTTGATTGAGTTTGTTGATTTTGTTCAAATGGGTCAAAATGGAGAAATTGATCGTAAATCTTGATTTGTTTGTTAAAGTGAGTAATTTGTATGTTTATGAACTCATGTTAGTACCCCATATGATGTACAAACACAGGAAGTTGATTAGAACCCATTTGGGATTGAATTAGGATGGATTTAGGCAGTGTAGAGCGCTGTTGTGTGATTCTGCACAAACGTCGCGATGCGACGGGTTCTATGTCGCGACGCAACGCGTCAGTCTGTGCAATGCAATATGCTTTTGTTGTTCTTTCGCGTGTTGATGCTTGGACTGTTGTTATAAGTTAGTAAATGGATTAAGAACATCTTTAGGGGATTGTTTAAAGTAGCTTGGTTGTTGTACTTTGTGTTTTGTTGTCTAAACTTAAGCAATGATATTATAGGTGCACCCGAAGACCAAGAAGAACCAGAACACTATATTTGCCTACTTTAATTCTATGGGTGAGTACCGGTTAACCTTAGCATCAAAATAAGAATATTATATAGCTAATATGAATATTAAAACTAAAGATTGGATTATTAATCATGTATTGTTAAATTGAATTGAGTTATGATTTGATATGCAACCATGTTATCGACTTGAGTAGGCCAATTGTGTTATATGCATGTTATGGGCTTAAGTAGACCATCTTTGTTATGTTATGGCTTGAGTAGGCCAACTTTGTTATGATATGGCTTAAGTAGGCCAACTTTGTTATATGATGGCTTGAGTAGGCCAAATGTGTTCGTTTTGGCACTTTGTTAAAGTTGTTTGGGCCAGCTTAGTCTAAATCTGGTTGGGGCCTTGTGCCGTCAGTTATGATGAACAGTGATTCGTCGATCGCGAATAATTGGTTATGCTGATCCTGAAGGGGTGAGTTCCCCATTAACGCAGTGGTGGCCCGCTATCCGCTTATCCACCGGCGGGGTTGAGGTAGGGTTAGCTACCTTGCAAGATGTGATTCCTGCTGACTACACCAGTACTTCGCGATGTGATAGGATAGACTTGTTTGTTAATATATGATATGATATTTTTGTTATGATACTTATGTCACTAGCTATTTATAGCTAACCACTTCCATGTACCCTTCCTATGTGCAGGTAACTAGTTTGTGCTAGTGAGGACGGGTGCTTTCTATGGTTTACATTATCGGTTTTTAGGGAACACATGTGTTTATGCTTTTGAATACCTTTTTGTATATTTATAATAATCGATCGATACTTGGTAACACCAATGGTTTCTTTTGTTGCAACTTATATAATAGATTGTAAATATTTAATTAGATATGGGATGTTTCTGATGTGTCAGTTATAAACTATTTTGACTAAAAAGGTAATGGAAATGTTATATTTACAGCCGTAACTATGCAATTTCAAAACTCGGATTTAAATAAAAAAATAGCTTCTAAATTTGACGGTGTTACAAAAACCAGCCCTTAGGCCCGCAAAGGAAACCCCTTGCGGCCTCAAGGACCCCTTATCCACTAAGTTGCCAATTAACAACTTACACCTGACACACATCAAATCCACCTCCCATCTTGCGGCCGTAAAGGTTTGCTTGCGGCCGTAAGCACCCCTGTTTCAGCAGTTAAATAAGTAGAATTCTGTCCATTTGAAGAATATATACACAATTTCAGATTTTTCACCACCAAACACTCTTCCACGACCTTAAACACTCCAGAAGCATATTTTGGTGATATCAAAAGATGGAGAGCTTGCTAGAAGGCTTTGAACAACACTTGGAAGCTTGAAATTGAAAGTCAAAGTATACATAGCTTTAGAATAGCTAGTATAATCTTTCCATCTTTAGTTTTTTTATCATGTATCCATGTATTCCATATGTTGTTGAACTTATTTTGATGTATATGGATAGCTAAACTCATTTCACTTAGGCCAAGATGATTCATGGCTAGTTATAGCAATATAATCTTTAGTTTAACTTTTATGTTGACTTGATGTAAACAAACATGTTTGATCGTCAATACAAGTGTGTTTAATCATTTTAGTGTATTTAATCTGACCATGTTCATGTTTGATGATGTGTTGGTGTAATGCTACATGTCAAAGTATGCGGATATTCAAGAATGTAATGTTGATTTTATAAAATATCATGTTATTTTGTTACTAGAAATGGTATATTTTGCATGATTGTCACTTGAAAGCATTTTTGGAACATGTTTTGGATCATTTCAGATCTGTCCATGTTGGTTGTGTTCTTCACATGGTGGTTTTATACATGCCTTAGCATTCTAGATGCAAATCTAGGTGGTTTGGTGTATTAATGGGTTAAATATACTATATATATGTATGAAGGATTCATGATGTGTTTTTGGGTATGTTAAATGTTGAAATGAACTTACATATATGCTATGAATATTCTGATTTAAGTGTTCATTGTGTATATTCACATGTTTCATGCTTAAAGTGTGTTAACTATGCTATAAATGGTAGGTCGACACGATTATATATTTAGAAATCCATGTGGCTTAATCTTGAATCCCATGTGTGGTTTGAGTTTTGATGAGTTTATGGATTCACTGTACCCATTTACATGTGTTTATGATCTCAGATGAAAGTCTAGATTATTTGTGTTGTTGAATCTCTTTGTGCAAAAATGAAGTGTTCTGTCGGATTAGCCCTTGCGGCCACAAGCATATGTATCCCTTACGGCCGCAAGGATAACTCCTTTCTAGGTTATGAGGATTGTTGGATATGTCATTTGAAAATATGCATGTCCATGTAGTCTGATTTGGACGCAATTTGGTGGATCTATAGTTGAATTCTAGTCTTCGTGTCTTAAGTGAAAACTTTGATATGCTATTGCTTGCTTGATCATGTTTGATTGTTGAGTCAGAGTCTCGATTACTTGAGTGATGATTCGTTGCATGATGATGTGGTTTTGATAAGTAGTAGAACAACATACTCTATGCTTAACCTGTTATCTTCGTCAAGTCTTCATGATCTGATTTATTGTTGTAGTTATTGCCATGACTAGTTAGGATGAGTTGAAAGCCTGAGTGAATCTTTATCTGATTGTTCTGCCTTTCTATGCATTCTGAATTGTTTTACTTAGTTTAATTAGTTAATCTTGTCTATCGCATGCTAATTAATCTGCTGATCAAACAACAATGATGTTAGAGTATTGATAGTTCCCTGTCTCTGTGGTTCGATATCCGGTCTTACCGAGTCTATACTACTCTTTGACTAGGTCATACTTGCTTGAGTCGTGTGTAGTATCTTCTAAGTAATATCGTTTTTATAAATTTAAAACAAGTGTGTTACAAAGCTTTTTATCAACTAAAAAAACGCGTTTCGCGCATGCTGCACCACTAAAACCATGACTCGGCTAATCAAAATGTACTAAGCTAACAAAAGTAAGCTTCTAAGCCTAAGTGTTGATTGCTCGGTTAATAACAAGGTGCTCAGCTGATAGTAGAGTGCTCAGCTGAGTTAGAGCTAAACAAAGCATAAGATGATCAACCTAGATGATCAGTTGATCAGAGTAGTTCAATTGATCATTCAAAGTGATGAGTGTATCAAAATGAGACTAAGTGTTGAAAGAGATTACTTAGCTGATGACTTTCAGATGTTCAGCTGATCAAAGTGAATCTTCAGCTAATCAAACTGATTGCTTAGTTGATACTTGAACTTGCAACAGCGGTTGGTCTTCTACACTTATCTTTTCTTCAATTGATCTTAGATGATGTCTTTGGCTAATGCTTAGTACTTAGCAGGTCTTCAGTTGATATTCTATACTTAGTAACTTCTAGTCATAATCTAAACAACACACGTTTAAATTCATTCTAAGTCTTACTGAAGGTTTGATTTTGGTTATCATCAAATCCTATGTATTTCAATAGACAGATTTGATTATTGGGTTGAAATGGTTATCTTCCCAACCCTATTGGTCAACATGGGTCGTGTCTAGGGTGACAGATCGTGTGACGAGTAGGTATTCGGATGATATGGACCGTGTCCATCCCTTCATGACACAAGCCATGTAACAGAGCTATAGATCATGTATGGTAATGCTACACGGGCCGTGTAAGTCACAGAGGCTGTGTAACAACCCGAAATTCGAGCATTTATCATATAAGCGTTGCATTTGTTAAATGTATTTATTGGGTATTATGTTGTGTGTGATAGTTGCGAGTTAAAACATTTATTCGTTGGGCGTTATTTGTAATTGTAGATATTTTTATAAAGAATGGCAAAGGTTTGTGGTGACCTTGTAAAAGAAGGAAGTTTATGTTTAAAGTTAATCAAAGTAAATAAAGTGCTAATAAGCTTAGATGGGAGGTACAATAGACTGTTCATTTGACCAAGATTATTGTGTGTAAGTGTGTGTGAGCTTCAATGTTGCTGAGAGAGAGATTTCGAGAAAGGGACAAGCTTTGGTGAAGAATTCTTTGGAGTTTTACTGCAAATCACTCCCAAGTAAGTATCTAAACCTTTGTTGTATGTTAATTTCCAGTTTAAATGTCTAAATGTGAGAGTTTTAGATCAAAACCATCGACTATAATGGTGTTCTTCATAACCGAATAGAAAACAATCAAACTTGAAGTTCAAATGTTGTTAAAAGCTGAAATTGATGATTTGGGTGTGTAGACGCATGTTTAGGATGATTTTGACGTAAGAAACATGAATTAAATCTAAGTATTTTGGATTGTTGATCTTTAAAGTTTGTGAAATTGAAGGTGTAGGGGTTTATGATTCGTTTGAATGAATCGTAACCCAAGGTTTTTGATTGAGGATTGATTCACTGAAAGCTTTGAGTCCCCTAGTGTAACACCCGCAAACCCGAGCTAGTGGATTAGCGGGTTAGCGGTATGTGATTTCGTATTATTTGCAGTTAATTGGCTAAGTGGTTATTTGGAGTTAATTAAATTAACTAAATAATTGAAAATATATATTTGTTACTGAAAATTAGAAATAAAAGAAAGTTATGTAGGCATGTATGTATGTATGTTAGAGATGTATGTACGCATGCATGAAAATATAGATAAGTCTTGATACCACCTCATGCTTTGAATTTTGAGGATTATGTGTACGTGTGCGTATTTATGACTATATGGGAAGTTATCTGCTCATTATTTTCAAGAAAAGTAAGTGAAGTGTGTGTGTAAGAAAACCTCTAGTGAAGAAACCTCTCAAAGTATCAAACTTGAAATCTCAAAGTAGAAGATTTGTGTTTGTTAATTCAAGAAGAAGGTTAGTATGTGTTTATATCATGTTATAATTCGTTTTGATGCATGAATCTGTTGAAATACATGACTACATGAGGAACCACCATTAATGGAGCTTGAAGCTCAAACTTGATAAGTGGGTTTTGTATGATTTGGTGTTTTGATGAGTTTTAAAGTGTTCATGATGTTTGTATACATGTTATATAAGGTTTATACATGTTTAGAAGTGTTTTGGATTGAAAATCAGAAGTTAAAATAAGAAAGTTTGAATTTTGAGTCGGCTGAAATTGGAGAAGATGATACAGAAATTTACGCGATGCATTATTTTATTGGACGCGACGCGTCCCCGCATTTTAGCGGATTCTTTGAAATCCGGCAAGACAAAAACTGATGGATCAAATCCGTAGCCCGAAATCCGACTCTAGCAATCCGACAAGTGAAATCCGACCCTTGGGAATCCGACATAAGAATTCGTGACTCGAAATCCGGAAGTTTTGAAATCCGATTGGTTGAAATCCGGCATTTGAGCCAGACGCGTCCGCGGTTTTTCAGGAAATTTTCTTGTTTGTTGATGCTTTGATGTTGTTTGATACTTATGCTATCTTATGAGGACTAATCATTGGTGGGATCTTGAAAATCTATCAAAGAATTTGTATGCTTTGATTAAAAAAAACTAATCTTTAACCTTAGAAGCATCACATAAGACATTAAATATACTTGAACTATAAAGAGATTAGGGTAAGCAAGATATCACACACAAACACAATGGTGCATAGTGGTAGTGGGTAAATGTTAACTACCAAGTATTGTTCTTCACTATCTTATCTCTATTTAAGTAGAGATTATATTTTATATTAAAGATTAGGGGTGAACATAGAAACCGAAAAACCAAAACTAATCCGTTAAAATCAAACTAATAAAACCGAAACCATTTCAAAACCGATGGTTTGGTTTTAAATTTTGAAAAAACCAATGGGGTTTGGTTTCGGTTTTAACTAAAAGTCAAGGAGGCCCATTAAATATTTCAAGATCCAACTATTAGGGTCATAACTTTTCATACCCTTTGTCGTTTACCTCCTTTTAGATCGATTTTTATATTTTGATTATATGATACAATATGTTTATATTTTGAATATTTGAGCTGAAAATGGTATTTAGTACTGAAATATATTATTAAACATTGAATTTAATGCTAGAAATTAGATATTGTTGTTGAAATTTGTGAAAACCAGAAGGGTTTGGTTTTAAAACCGAAACCGAACCGTTAATGACCATAACCCGTCAAAACTAAAACCGATAGAAATTGATGCCATTGGGTTTGAGAATCCTAAAATCAAAAGGATTGGGTTTAGTTTAAGCCTAAAACTGCCCTAAACCGCCCCATGCGCACCCTAGTAAAGATCGTCAAAGACATCTGTCTAGTTTACCGAGTAGGGATCCCTGTATTTCTCTATAATATAGGTAGATATCATCTTTATAACTTCTTTTTAATATTTGTAGGGATCAATACTTAGTAA
>JAUEJL010010633.1:0-10045 GCA_032274825.1 Drosophyllum lusitanicum | reverse complement strand
CATGTATTTGTATACGTATGTCTATATGTTTGATAATTTGTGTTCTAAAGTGATAAATATATAAAAATTACATTTTAGCCCTCGGAATTCACTCGGAAATTTCCGAGGGCTTTTCAAGGACAAAAATTGTTTTTTAATATTGCACAATATTTTTTAATGTAAAACACGCATAAGCACATACACTTTTCATTTTAAGCATAATTAAACAAATAAATCACTATAGGATACTAACATACTATATAAATCATGATGGCACATACAAATCACAAACGTGTTTACATATACGTATTTGTTTACAAGCATGTATTCATATAGGTACTGTACTATAAATTTTTTAATTTATGCTTAACGATAAACCTACATACATGTATTTGTATAAGTATGTCTATATGTTTCATAATTTGTATTCTAAAGTGATAAATATATAAAAATTACATTTTAGCCCTCGGAATTCACTCGGAAATTTCCGAGGACTTTCCAAGAACGAAAATCGTTTTTTAATATTATACACTATTTTTTAATGCAAGACACACATAAGCACATTCACGTTCATTACAAGCATAATTAAACAAATAAATCACTATAGGATCTAATATACTATACAAATCACTATGGCACATACAAATCACAAACATGTTTACATATATGTATTTGTTTACAAGCATGCATTTATATAGGTTCCTTACTATAAATATTCTAATTATACTTAACGATAAACCAAGATACACGTATTTGTATACGTATGTATATATGTTTGATAATTTTTGTTTTAAAGTGATAAATATATAAAAATTACATATTTGCCCTCGGAATTCACTCGGAATTTTCCGAGGGCTTTCCAAGAGAATTACAATTCTCGAAAAAATCTCGGAAATTTCTCGGAAATTTGTCATACATGTTACTTTCTTGAAAATGCCTTGGAAAACTTTGCGATGAATTTCCAACGGCATTTTAGTTCTCGGAAATCTCTTGCAAATATCTCGGAAATCTCTCGCAATATTATTTGACGGTTGATTTCCTCCGAAGTCCCTCGGAAATTTTGCGAGGAATTTCCGAGAAATTTCCGAGCCTCGAAAATTTATCACAAAACTCTAGGTAACTTAATTGAACTCAGATTTGTGGTAAATATGTAGGAATTCCCTCGGAAATATTTCAGAGAGAATTAACGCCCTCGGAAATCTCTCGAAATTCCCGCTATTTTCTAGTAGTGCGCACTAAGAATACCTTAGTGGGTTAGCGAATGTGGATTTTGGATACAAAGTAACGGATATGAATGTAAATACGATATAACGGAGTAATGATATACACGGTATACAACATATGATATTGATTTAATATGATGATTACTTGATCCATGTCTATTGATGTGAATTATGGGTTTACGGGATTGGGTCATGTATATGGGAAAAGATACCTTATGGTAGAATAAATATCCTGGAGTGATACTTCTTGGATAATGTTTGATCAATGATCTATAATTTATGTGTAATGTTGTATGAACGTATCATTGTGGTTTATGTTTGGTTATAACTCTTGTCATTTGATAAGATGTTATTTTATGAATTAAAGACTTTAATTCCATTGCTAAATTCTGTTGAGCAACCAAAATGTTTTTGTGAATGGTAAATTTTGGTAACTACGGTCTTACATAAAGTGAGGTGGTGATTGTCTTTATAGGTTGACTGTCCGAGTGATTCTTTTTTCGTGATGTTAGCCCAAGGCATGGAGACGGATTGAGCGTGTCTTAGTTTCTTCTATTTCTTATTCCTTTTCTTCTTTTATGTTTTGATATGACACTAGAAGGGGGTGTATATATCATATCAATTCCTTGACAATCGCCTATGGTTGTTTATTGAGTGCATTACTTAAAACAATAATTGTTCTAAAAGTTATTTCTAGAGCTAGATTAGACTTCTGTTGAGCGAACCTCTGGTTTGGATAAATGTTCGAGAGAGCGATCTTTGAAAACTATATATACCAACAGTACCAAGGGTGACTATTGTTAGGGGTATAAGCATAAGCTAGACATGTAATGGAGGTCAATTTACTAAAGGTTGGAGTATTTTTAAGGAAACCCGAAGTTCAAGGATGGGTTCGGACCTCTTATATTTCTAGCTTGGAGTGGCAAATTAAAGATAATTTTTTTGTAGTGTTTCACAACTAAAGGACCTTCAAATGTTCTTCTTGATGAGGTGTCGTTGTTCTTTATTTCTAGAATCTATAAATTTATTATTCACTTTACGCGTTCATAGCTTTTGGTGTTTAAATTTTTAAAGAAGCTTGGTTTAACAAGGATGAGCTTCAGGAAAGACGAGCTTTGGGGTAGGTCGTCATCTAGGTTAGAATACAAGTCTAAGCATATTGTTGATAGGTGGCTTTTGAATAATGTCATTATCATGTAGGCTACCGAAGGAAGGATACAGAAGCTTTAAGAATCATCACTAGAACAGGTTGCGTGGAATGTTAAGGTTCCTCTGGGTTGTCGTTTGATGGTTCGGCTAGCTGAAGGATGTTATGATGAAGGGTGGTGGTGCTGGGAAACGCCATGCCGAAGGTGTCGATACTAGGAGTTCTAGTGATGGGCCAGCGGTGATAGTTTGTCAGGATGAATGAGCAACAAATAGTTATGGACCAAACATACCAAGGTTATGGACCTTGAAAAATTAGCCGGAGGTACGTTAAGCAACTGAAGAATGCTAAGATATTAAAGACGCCAAGATACCAAAGGATGTTAAGAAAGATGTGATGATACAGAAGGACGGCAGTCCGAAGGTAAAAGCGGAAGTTTATTTGAGGCGGAAAATTCGTAGAGATCCAACACGGAAGGTCATGGACCTCACGTAATCGGCCAAAGATAGTAGCTCTAATTAAGGTATATCCTCGGGTTTGAAAGATTGGAAAAGACACTTCTTTCATATAGATCATCTGTAGTCCTATCAAGATGTTTTGGAGATATAAAAATTCGAGTCGGTCCTGTTTTGAACGTTTAAAGTCTAAAACGGCCTAGATTTAATTGTTTTAGGAAAAAACATTGGCTCAGGTTGGTTGAATGTGGAGTGGTATGGGCAAACGACTAATTTTAAAGTCTAGATGAAAGTGTATGGAGGATTTATTGATAAACATTTTTTTCTCTCCGTTCATGTGTATTGTATGTGTATTGAGCTTTTCTATTTTTAATACGATTATCTAGCGACTTTTTCTCTAAAATGGGCAGCTTGAGCTAGAGCGTTCTAATTTTGTAATCAAACATCACGAGCAAGTATATATGGTGACTAACGCTTCTTTATTTGTTGCTTGGATGAAGGTAGTATCACTTCTGGTCAGGACCTACTATATGTTTTAGACTTGAACCTTGGTTCAGACTTGTTCTTTGTTTCAGATTTGATCCTTAGGTCAAACTTGTTAATAAGTGAGGAAGGCGCTAGTGTAAGGAGTTTTGGAACACAAACGTATATGTGTATGGTGATGCCTATTGAGCTAGGACAAATATGTTTTGTTTCTTTATAATTTCACCATTTAGCTAAGGGGCAGAAGGTAGGTCTTAGGGGAGACCTACTCAAGTAAGTCATAATATGCCGGTTCTACTTCTTTTTGTGGAGTCATGCTCATGTAGTTCATTTTACGAAAATATCATTTTCATCTTTTATTTTTAGGAATGATCCTCCAAATATTTCCTATGCTGAAGATAATTGGTTATAGAGAGAAGCTTATGAAGTAATAGCACCGTCATGGTAGTTTGAGGTGTTGATACATATCACAAAGTAGATGGCCACGTTATTTTGGGCAAGGTCGAGTTCTTCCTCGGAGGGGAAACGGTAAGGTCCAATCAGCAGGTTACTGCGGAACTTGACTATTTTATCATCAATTATTTTACCTTCTTTTGTTGATATACGAGTCTTGCTCATTTATATTTTCTTTGGGTGTATATGTATGAGTTAGGATTAGGGAAGAAGTTAGGGAATATTAGTTGGGAAGAAGTTGAAAAAATCTTTATTAAAGTAGCATTACTTTTTATCCTTTAGATCTGCAAGTTAAAGGTAAGGAGTCTTCGGTGTGTTCGAATCTTTATAAGAATGAATTGTCTTATTCTCTCTTTTATTATGTTTAAGAAAGACCGGAAGAATATGGAAGTAGCATATGCTGAAGCGACAATGATGGAGGTAATTCTAGGTGGTAGCGATGAAGGACGAAGGTACCTCCGGGCCGAAGCAATGAAAGAATTAGGTGCTAGATCGGACGACTATTGGGCTACACAATATGTACACTTACCAATGACAAGAACAATTAAGATTTATGTAAGATCAAACGGGGATGGAAGTATCAGGTCTAGGTTTATGCATTATAATATGCATTTATATGTTATTCTCGTCTCTAGTTGTGTATTAGTTTGCATGTGTATTCTAATGTGCAGGAAGTATATATATATTTTTATGGTCCTGAATTCATCATGGAAATAGCTACAAAAGTTTCATCGTTTATGCTCACGGTTGCCCTTTTAACAGAACTCTTAAAGAACTTCCTTTTGATGGTTTTATCCATTATGTAGGTCTGGATTCATGGTCACAATGATAATGAATGAGTTACATTTACAAAGTAAGTTTCACTATTAATAAACAATATCATGCGGGTATCATTTGAGGATGAATGAGTTTCAAACAGATTCATGGCATCAATGAGGATAAATGGTTTTATTCCTTATCTAGGTCTAGATTCTTGGTATTAGAGTAAGTGTCATGCATATTAATAAACAAGATCATGCATGCATATCATAAACAAGGTCCTGTAGGTATTATGCACATTATAAACAAGGTCTTGTAGGTATTATGCATATATAAACAAGGTTCAGTTTTGATACTTACTAAGATAGGTATCATGCGAATCATAAACAACCATGCAAGTATTATGCATATCATAAAGAAGGTTCTACAGGTATGTGCATATCATAAACAAGGCCTGCATAAGTCATATAGTAGAATAGGTTAATGTTTGATACTTAGAACCTGTGATATGGACGAATGAAACAGTTTGTGACCAACCTTGTCGATGGTTGGTTCGAAGCTTCGGACCAGAACATTAGCTTCGGAATAGTTAGTAGTTGCACCGGACGAAGGTCGAGTAATCCTAACCTTGCAGCCGGAGGACAGTCTTTGCACATGGATCAGACAAGAGGCCTGGGCTAATCTTCTTTTGTCTAGGCCAACCTCTGATCCGAAGGTTGTGCTATCGCAATGACGGAGTACATTTAAGGACAACCGAAGGTCATGATCCGGAGGAACTTCGGACTCAAGTACGAGCTTCAAAGCAGTTCGTCTTCAATCTTTATCGGTGATTAGTTCGGATCTTTGAAATGAAGCACGAGCTTTAAAACAAGGGCATGAGCTTAGGAGCAGGAGCATGAGCTTCGGAGCAGGGGGTGAACTTCGGAGCAGTTCATAGTTGTGCCGGACGAAGGCGTGTTAAACGACTGCCGAAGGAGGTGGTCCGAAGGTACTTCGGAACTGAGAACGAAATTTTTTATGTTGGAGCCGTATTCATGCGAGTAACAAACACGGTCCCACGGATGGCACCAATGTTGAAGCAAAGCGTATCTGGAGCTAGCTTCTTCTTCGGTCAAGACGGAAGTACCTACAAAATGAGCACCGGTTAGCCTCGCCACGAGCTTCAGCTCGTGACCAACCTCCGGTGTGAGAGTAAGTACTCGGGTGGTGGAAAATTATGGGAGCAGCAAATGAGAGAGAGAGAGAGAGAGAGGTTAGAGAAGTGAATGCTTACATTAATTGTTCATTAAGTGGGGTATTTATAGGCAACTCACTCATGATTACAAGTCCTTATCCAGAGGTTATTTCTATGATCCTTTGACAAAGTCTGACCAAGCATTTAATGCTTGCAGACTATTCAGCAGACAGAGCATTTAATGCTGTTCTTCCGGATCCTTGTGCTGATGGAGGTGGTCCTCTTGTTTGCCAATGGTACTTTGTTTAACTTTTGGTTTTGTTGTGCTTTGGATATATTTCCAGCCATCATTCTTTGCCTTAGATTTAGGCAGGAGCAACTTCGTATCCGGAGGTCTTCTTCTGATGCTTCCTTCCCTAGCCTGGACCTACCTCCGGTTATGCATCATCTAAGTATATCCAAGGTCTTCTTCTGATGTTTCCTTCTTTAGGCTGGACCTACCTCCGGTTCGGAGGTTGGTCAGGTACATATATCATCAAGTCCTCTAGTCTAGTATGATGTGGTCTTGGCCACATCATGCTAGACTCTAACTCTTCATGTTGTTGTTCTTCGATGTGTCCTTCTTTAGTCTGGACCAACCTCCGGTTCGAAGGCTGGTCATGTAGATACCTCATCAGTAAGTAAGACAAAGTTCATTACATTATCATGCAATTTGCCCAAATGAAAACTTAATGCTAATCTATAAGCGAGATTAAGTTTAAAGATTCACATTCAGATAACTTCCATTTACCACAAGGTTAAAGTTTTATAAAAGTTTGAAAATTATATGTTGTATACAAGTTGTATGCTAATTGCTAGATGTATTTTGTTTTACAAGATACTTAAATTACATTTTCAATAATATATATATATATATATATACACGTGTGTGTATTTATTTTTATTTTTCATTATTTATTTATTTATTTAATTATTTGTTTATTCTTTAAAGGAGGCTTTTCAAGAAACAGTCTCTCTACTCACAAATAAATATATAACTGTTTACATCTTACCTCTTCTTGTTTTGCATACGTAAAATTGGGTGTTGACGTGTTGTCTATTGTTGTTTGCTTTAATCAATCACTATACAATTCTTTAAACCAGTAGACACAATGGTACGTGAAGACAAAAACTTTAGAGCATAACAGTATAGGTCTTTGACTTGCTTTGCTAAAATTTTTGGGCATATAATTACATATCTTCGACTTGCTTTACTAGCACACATAAAATAAAATATCTGATGCCATACTCTAGTACTAGAGTATGGTAAAATAAAGAAACTTTGTATTTAAGTCAAAATTCTAGAAGTTAAGATTCCTAAAAGAATGCATAAAATATACCGACGTATTAAGAAAGTTTAAAAGTTATGCTCCATCGAATATAATAAAAATAATGATAATATCACACACAGATGATAATTGTTATGATCAGTTAAGAGTGGTTATTTGAGAGAAGAAGAAAAAATGGGTGAACATTTTTAAAATTCTAAAAAGATTATTAAAGTAGTAATATGAGGTAGAGCAGTTTTAAATTAGTATTAATAATTAATTAGGTTGATTAAAAAAGGGTCAACACCGTGTAACCCTTCAAATTTGAAAAATAAGATCAAATCAAAATTGATATTGTGATTAATTACATTCAAATTTGAAGTGATAAAATTATAAATTGAGCAAATAAAACTCCTTTCTAAAAATAAGTATTTAAGGCTGCGTTCACTTCTAGAAAAATCCTCTATTTTTTCAGAAATTTTTTCAAAAAAAACTAAAAATTAGAAAACATGTTCACTGACATATTTTTCCAAGAAAACAAAAAACTCCCTCACTTTTTCACATTTTCTCAAACTCCTCAATTTTTTTAAACTCTCAAACTTTTTTTAAAAACACTTCAACTAAACATGTTTTTCATTTTTCTCTGAAAAAGAAAAACTCCACCCCATCAACTAAACATGTTTTCTATTTTTTTAAGAAAATTAAAACTCCAACATTTTTTTACAGAAAAACAGAAAAATTTTCTTCTGCTAAACGCAGCCTAACTCTTACACTGCATCGCTAGATTCTAGTTTTTTCTTATTACACAATGAAAAATGATATACTTCTAATTTTACTCTTACTTATCACAAGATGACATGTGAAATCCACTAATTCTCTTTTCTCACCTCCTTAATTGATTTTGTCACTTGTATTGATCTTGTGAGTAGAATGATAAGTAGGAGGATATATAACCTCTTGTACACAATACATAGGATTTAAAGACTTATAGTCCAGCATTATTTGGTATTGTGTAGTGATGGCATGGTGCCCCCTCCCCAAGTGGTTGTGGGTTCAAGTTCTATTGTGTACAATTGAGTAGATTTAAGGATAGGTTTAGTGGATGTGTGTGTTTGCCGTAAAAAAAGGGTTTACTTCTTCAGAATGTATTAAACTATACCTCAAATGCTAATTTGTGTATCCACCTTTCAAAAATGTTATTTTGTGTATTGAACTTATAATTTGTTGTTATTGTACGTATTTTGGTAACATAAAAAAGCAAAAAAGTATAAGTTTAGTACATACAATAGGAAGTTTAATACACACAATAACACATTTTTTGAAAGTTTAATACACACAATAATACTTTTGGAAGGTGGATACACATATTAACATTTGGGGTATAATTTAATACATTTTGAAGAAGTAAACTCTAAAAAAAAGATTCTAGTTTTTTCTTATTGTTAATTTCTATACTATAATCTTTCATTTATTATTTTCAAAACATTTGTTTCCTTCATTTAATTATATTCAATTTATCTCACATGATTATACCATAGTAAAGGAGTGTGTTCGAGTATCTCTGTTCATGACCCTGACTCTAATTATAAACGTCGTCCTATTTCCATCTTGTTGCCTATTGAGGATCTATTTCGGGTCATCCTGTTAGATCTATTATTTACCCCGAACCCGAAACCAGGTGTAAGACGTGAATCGGAACCTAAAATCCGGAAAAATATATGGTTGGATAAAAAATTATTTTACCCCTAAGTTCATAAACATGTCCATGTTTCAATATTTACATACATAATTTAGAATTATTAGTCAAACTTGTATATCATTAGAATGTCGATCTTGATGGTAATTCAAGAAGGAACCTAAAACAAAGGTTGAAGACCTACAACAAGACTTTTGAAAACTATGGTGCTCTACCATTGAAAGTGGATACTCGTTCATAATAGTCATCTCAGCAAGATTTCTACCAAGATGTTTTGACGTGTATCTCTTACAGATAGTCTTAGACAACATTTAAAACGATCTAGTAAATGTTTTGTTCCAGTTTTATTGTTTCCATATAACTTTTTCTAGCAATAGTTACACTCTGCCTATCTTCACCATTCATTTCCATTTTCTAAAGGGAAGAATATATTTTCACTTATAAAATTAATCAATTCAAGAAAAATATATGTTTCACTAACTTGTAATATTACTTTAATGATATTGTACCTTTCTTGGATTAATCCAGAAGTAGAAATATCCATCTCCCTTTTTAAAAATGGTTCCATAAGACAAATCCTTTACTTTTCTAACCAGACTTTTCAACATCATTGAAAGTGTCGCCTGTATGAGTCTTGTGCGGAGTATCAAAATTACTCCTTGTCTGCTTCCTACACGATTAAGAGAGTTCGTAGTAGATTTGTGACCTTGTGTCTCCATATAACCTCAAAAAAAATAATTCATGACATAAATTTGATAAATAATATTAAAACACTACATATGAATATAGCGGCATACTTCTTCAAAATTAAATAAATTTTACATCTTTTGGTATTATATATATCTAACTTTAAAATTTACTATTTATGGTAAAATATGGTTTAACCATCAAAGTTTTACTTGCTTTTCGGTTTAAAACCATCGAATTTTTTTTTGAATGGTATAACACCAAAGTTTAATTTAGTTTCTGTTTTAATACTTAAGTTTTGTTTGTTTTGTGGTTTTACCATTTTTGTTAACCTGAAACTTGTTTATCAGGTAAAATACATAATTCTTTTTATTTTACATTATTGTTTATTCTTGTTCTTCTTTCAACAATCAAAGATAAACAAAACCAAAAACTCAAATCATCATCTTGATTTACATAAACACAAGGCTGATTTTAAGAACATATGAAAAATCAGAGATAACTAATACATATGAACAACTTATACAAATAAAGAACAGATGAAGATGAAGACGAAGACGAAGTATTGAAGATGAAAGATGGGTAATCTGGAACAAAGATGTGATGATGAAGATGAAGATAACATCAAATGACAAAGCCCTAAAATCAGTGGGTAATCTGGAACAAAGATTAAACACACACG
>JAUEJL010010622.1:0-10045 GCA_032274825.1 Drosophyllum lusitanicum | reverse complement strand
TAATCATTCTATTTGATTATTGAATATACATTTGATTAATTTGATTGATTGTTTTAAAGTGTATTCAACCCCCCCCCTTCTACACTATATCGGTTGCTTGTTTACCCTCTTTGGGACCAACATTTTGTAACACAAATGGATACTGTATTTTGTAAACAGTGTTATGTACTTTGTGAGTGTTTGTGCTTATGAAAATTAGTAAACGCTTCCGCAGCGATTTAAAAAAAATGGCTTGAGATTTTCGGTGTTACACTATATATATATATACATATACATACATATATATATATGTATATATATTGTCGCCTATATCAAGTTACTTAAAATTTTATCTATCATTAAAACGTTTAATATTTACCATTTTCAACAAATTAACCCTTTTTCTTCTTCTTCTTCCTTCTTAAGATTGGTGTCTAGCTAGTATCTTATTAAATTAAATGGATAATATAAAGGAACCTTCACCATATGTTGTCCTACCACTTAACCTTTGATAATTTATAAGGTACTACACATATCTAGTACTTGCTCCTGAGAGTTGAAGCTAAAGCATGACAAAGCATCGATCAGGCAGACCTAATTATAGACCCTAACCAAATGCATATCCTCGATCGTGGCTGGTGGGAGAACTTATAAACAAAGATCTTCCGAGGACTGAACCAAGATGGGAGAGGCTTGTTTCGTGTATCTGAGGAATTCAATAATATATATAGACAGTGTAGGTTGAACTTATCCCTGACATCGGAAGCAATAAAAGCGTAGGATTTTGTCATGTCCAACATTTAAAGAAGATCAACCTAGTACAAGACATTCATTGCCTTATCACTGGGATGCTAGTAGCTAGCAGGTGACACCACCCAATTGGACTACAAGAACTAGCCATGCCCTAAAGTTCAACTCTTCTAGAAGATCGACCTCAACAGTATAAATAGGCGGCTCCCATATGCACCCAAGGTATGCTTCTATAGAACCTACTTACATTTGCTCACAAACACAAGATGCAAACCTTGTAGCATTCTAACAAAGATGTTATTGTTTTGCATCATCTCTTCAAGAGCTAGTAGAAAACCTCCTTATTTGATAATGTAGATTAGGGTTTAGTATAGGATGGTCCAGCCAGTTGGCTATTAATGGAGTAACCCATGACCCTTATTAAGCACATTACAAAATCACTTTCCGTCTAATGTGGGACATTACTCAACACTCCTTACAACAGTCGTGCAAACCTATATTGCATGATGAATAATTGATGCTGCCATATGTTCGTAATTGGATGCAAATAATCCAAACTTAAACACTCTTTTTAACATGTAAGTGTTTTTCTATCATACAAGTGGGTTCGAATTGGATAAGCTTATTACCAAAAGTCAAGTTTGACATATACAAGGCTAGGACACCCAATTAGGTTCGACATCATGAGAAAAAAAGACAAATATTGCATGAAATTTATGTAACTTTGAAAACTTATATTGAATGTGTAGTTTTACTTTATTTTTAGGTAATTGGTTTACTTTTTTCTTTAAAATTTTGTTGACGTCATGACAAGATATGGTGCCAAATTGTCTCGACTTCATCAAATATGACATCATTTTCAGTTCTTTTTTAAAAACTGTTATTATTGTTGTTGTTTTTGTTGAAATAGTCAAATCAATCTTAAATTTTTAGGGTTTTCTTTGACACCACCCTTTTCAACAACAACCTTCGTCACCTTATACCTCACCCCCACTGGCGTCACTCTACCACTATGCTCCAATACCATATCCACTAACCCATTTCTAACAACCACAGAATAATTAAAACCCTAAACCATCAAAAATTAACCATTCCCTACCACCAAGACTACCACCTTCATTTTCGCCACCTGCAACTACCACATATCAAATTGAACACGAATCCTAACCCAAATCAAAGACTAACCTTGCAACCTTAAACATCCAACCCTGAAATGGTCCATTATGGGAGGGCAGAGCTGGCGTGAAACATTCTTCATGACGTGAAGTTGAGGGTGGATATGACGTGATCGACCAGCATGATGCCATGGCATGAGGCCTCTTAGGTTGAAAAGTGGGTTTTTCTTATTTTATGTTATAAAAAAAAGATAGTGTGATGGGAAAAAAACTGATGTGACACAATGTGGTGGTGTGACAGAGGAGACCCCCTAACCCAAATCAAACCCTAACTCTTCAACCGTAAACTTGCAACCTAAATCGAACCCTGACCCTTCAACCATGAACTTGCAAATCTAATCAAACCCTAACCAAAACCGAAACTAAACCCAACACACCAAACACATACACAAGCACCTTGCTACACAACCTAAATCCAATCACAAAAGATCTAGAATTTAATACATTTCAGTAGAGTTTCCGATTTTTTATTAAAAAATAATACGAAAGTTTGTTTCAAACTTATAGTTTGATATTATTTAGATGTCTAGAATAAAACATGTCCCTTTTGAGTTGCAGAAGGTCATTGTTATCTTTTTTTCCTTTAAATTAAGGAAATAGGAATCTAATTCCTGTAGGTGCACCAACTCCTTATTACTGCCAGTTCAAGAATCTTGACTTTTGTGTTTGAATCTGTACAAGTTCATATATTTCATGGCTAAAATTTCTAGTCAACCGCAAATTGTGGTAATTTGACCAGGCCCATGACATACAACTGTCTGAGTTCAACCCAGGGCCATCCCTATATATGCTTAATTTAGACGTACGGGGTGGTGTGTGTCTCGTGATGCCACCATCAGGCCAGTATTTTGCGTGTGATTTCATACCAGTCTCAAAGTCATTACCGGCGTGATGAAAATGACATGACGGAGATCATGTTGATTCTTTGTGTTTATATTTTTGAGCGTGTAAAAGTAATACACTCTATTTTTAATCTCGTTCACTCAATTTTTAACCATTTAATTCTCTCTCCTGGTTTACTTTTAACTTTTTATTCATTTAAAATATACTCTCCGATACTAATTAACACACTCTATCACACAAACACAATTATCCATCCAAATCAACATAATTTTCAAAATATTATTAACTTATCTCTCCTTATTTCATAAATATTTTTTTTCTATTTTAATATCTTTTAGAATTTATTTTTAAAATTAATAAAATAGGTGATAGCAAATAAAAGAAAAATTGAAAAAACAGACATGTAGAAAACTTTTTCGTGACATTGAATCGTGCGAATAACATGTCACTACATTCTTGAAAGTGACATGTAAAACAGGAATTATTTGCCGCCCCAGCATTGCTCGGGTACGATACTAGTAGTCAATAATATAGCTAGGATCATCTAAATTTTGAGTATCCAAACCTTTTTTGGGGACCTTGTGCATAATTAAGCTAGGGTGTTTGGGTTAGTTTATTTAGAGGCTGTGTTATCAAAACATGCACAATATAAATCCAATATCCAGACACCCCATAATTAATTCATGGAAGACAACATGGGCATGCATGCAGATGGAACAAATGATCCAGTTTCAAGCATATAGATACGTAGAGTATCGCGTGATGACAAAATGATACTAAATTTGAATACCTGATCTAAGTTAATAATTAAACTAGCAACAAATGACAGGTTGAATTCATTCATGGTGAGAAGCACTAGATGGAGGAAGATATGTATGTACGTATGTATGTATGTACATTCTCATCGATTAAATATCATTAATGTACGTAAGCGAACCACAAGAAGAAGAATCAAGTGGGCAAAACCAATTAAGAAGATTAGAATTATAATTATATTGGTTAATAGCAAGTTTTGCATGTAAACTATTACATACACTCACAAGAATTCATCTTTTGGAGAAGCATCATCGTCTACTGAAGACACAAGGTTGCCAGCTCTTTCATTTGATTCAATCAGCATCGACACTACTTCTCTCATTGATGGCCGATCGAAAGGTGACATATTTGTGCACATTATAGCAATTTTCAGGACAGATATCATGTGGTTCACCACAGGTTCATCGCCCTCCAGATCCAAACGACTATCAAGTATCCCAACATCTAATGAATGCTTTCGAATATAACATCTTACCCATGTAACAAGATCACCTCCTTGATCTAGTGGTTGTACAGGTGCTCTCCCTGTTACAAGTTCTAAAAGAACCACGCCGTAGCTGTATATGTCACACTTCTCCGTCACCTTCATCGTATAAGCGTATTCTGCACAGAAAAAAATATATATATATAGACCGCAAGCATAAATAAATACGCATACTTAACAAAATACTTACTAATATGAATGGTAAAATACACCTCGATCAAGCCTTGAGAGTCGATCATTGATTCAGTAATATGTTAATTATTATCGATAGTCCCTCAGCTCAAAAGCGATATGATTAATGAATATTGAATGAAATGAATGAATATAAATACCAAGTACGTGTAGGTGAGGAGGTTACCGGGAGCAATGTAGCCATAGGAGCCGGCAACAGCAGACATGGATTTAGACTGAGGCATGTCAATGACTTTTGCCAAACCAAAATCACCCACATGAGCTTCATCATTCTCATCAAGTAAGATATTATTAGATTTAATATCCCTATGAATGATTCTTGGTTTACAGTCATGGTGTAAATAAGCAAGACCTTGAGCAGCCCCAAGAGCGATAGTAAACCGTGTTGGCCAGTTTAAGCTGCTGCAACCCGAAGAAGCATTATGTAGCAATTCACCCAAACTACCCCTCGCCATATACTCATAAAGCAGCAAGTTGGATTCCTGATAGTAGCAATACCCGTAAAGTTTTACAATGTTGCGATGCCTTATTTTTCCTAGAGTCAAGATTTCTGCTTGAAAACTGTTTTCAATGTTGTTTCCTTCTCGATTAGAAGCAAATTTTTTCACAGCAATCGTCTGTCCCGAAAGCATAACAGCCTTATAAACCGTCCCAACAGCCCCTCTCCCAATAACATAACTGTCATGAAAGTTCCTTGTGGCCTCAACTAACTCTTGAAACTTGAAACTGTCTTTTGGCGGGAAATATATATCTGATGAAACTGGAGAAGATCTGTCTGTATCCTCCTCCTCCAAAGAAGTCACATTCTGTGCAGCGCCTTTCTTCATGAAATATAATATGACTGCAATAAGAACGAGAGAAACCCCGCCTACAACGGCCGCGCTTATGGTCACTATTTTGCCTCTAAGACCGTCGCTACCCTCCCAAGAAGGCGGTGCCGGGCTAGAACCCAAAGATCCATCACAGCTCGGTAGTGGGCCACCACAAAGCCCTTTGTTGCCGGTGAAACTGGCGATACCCATGTTTTGAAACAAGGGTACAGAAGGTAACTGGCCTTCGAGGTCGTTGTATGACAAGTTACAAGTCATCAAACTTGAGAGATTTGCAAATGTGGGTGGGATTTCGCCAGTTAAATGATTGTTATTGAGGAGGATATTTTCAAGTAATATTAGGTTCCCGAGCTGAGGAGGTATTGGGCCCGAGAGATCATTGTGGCTGAGATTCAAAGCAATTTGTAAGCTTGTAAGGGACCCGAGCTCAAACGGTATCTCCCCGGAGATCACATTGCCGCCCATCTGCAACTCAGTCAGGCGGGAGAGGTTGCCTAGGGCAGGGGGAATGCTGCCCGAGAGTTTGTTTTCTGAGATTAACAGAAGTTCTAGTTGAGAAAGAGCACCGAGCTCACGGGGGATATCAAATGAAAACCTGTTCTTGCTAAGATCAAGTCTTTGAAGCATCTTACAATGAAGAATCCCAAGAGGTATACGTCCAGTGATCAAATTTGAAGAAATATTAAACGTTACCAAATGAGTTAGTTTTCCAATCTCATCAGGCAATTCTGATGAGAAGTAATTTCTCGAGAGATCAAGCCTTTGTAGCTTCTGACAGTTCCCTATCTCAGGTGGAATCGGGCCACTGAACCTGTTTTCACCCAACTCGATAGCCGATAAGTTTGCCAAATTGCACAATGATGAAGGAAAACTGCCTGTTATCTTGTTACCGCTAAGCCGAAGCTGAACCAATGATTTGCAGTTAATAATTCCATTTGGGATATTTCCATACAGATCATTCGATTCAAGATTCAGTAACATCAAGTTCCCACCCCTGCAAGCGAAAGGCGGGATCTTTCCAGTCAGCTCATTGTCAGAAAAGTCAACCACCCAAAGCCTGTTGTAGAGCCCAAGCCCTTGAGGAATGCTGCCATTTAAGGAATTGCTAAACAGCTGCAGCTGATACATTTTGGGTAAATACTGGAAACCAAACGGAATCTGACCCGTGAGTGAATTTATGGAAAGATCAAGCTTTGATAAGTTCCTCAAGTTACTAAGCTCATTTGGTATGACCCCATGAAGATGGTTTTCAAATAAGTAGAGCAATGTAAGCCCTTTTATTTGAGAAAATTCGGTTGGGATTTCGCCTACCAAATAATTTTCAGAAAAATCAATCTCTGTAGCTAAAGAAAGATTACCAATTTCTCTCGGGATCGTTCCATTTAACCCATTTCTGTACAAGTATAACTTCTTTAAGAACTTAAGCCTCCCAATCTCTTTCGGGATCTCACCAACAAGATTATTTTGATACAAAGCAAGAGTCTCGAGATAACTACAGTTTGTAATCTCTTTAGGAATGATTCCTGATAACTGATTATTCCAGAGAATCAAATCAGTCAGATTTGTTAACAAACCGAATTCCTTTGGTATATCTCCATCAAAATTATTTTGAGCAACACCAAAGTACTTTAATCTTTCACAACCACCAATCTCTACTGGAATGCTTCCTGTCATACCATTTTGTCCAGCCCTAAATTTTGTCAAATTCTTTAGGTTTCCAATAGAATGTGGAAGAGAGCCCTTGAGATCATTTGTGTAGGCCACGAATTCAATCAACGAAGAGAGTTGACCAAACGATTCAGGGATTGACCCCGAAATCTTGTTGTTACATATATTCAGATGATTCAAATGAGTGAGGTTTCCTACCTCATCTGGTATGCTTCCATCAAACTGATTATTGTTTAAGGAAAGGTTCTCTAAATTCGAGCAATTCCCAATCTCTTTTGGGATGTTACCTCCAAAATTGTTATGTGAAAGATCAAGATAAGTTAAAGAAATCAAACCACCTATACTTGGGCTTAGGGTTCCTGAAAGATTCATTGAACTCAAATTAAGAGACCAAACAACAGGGGTGTAATCATATGTGCATTTCACACCCATCCATCCACAAGGTGTGTCATCAGATTCATTCCAGTTTTTCAACCAACCTAATTCATCTGTGAAGTTTTTCTTTAACTCCAGAAGAAACTTCCCATCTGAACTTAATCCGTTGCTATTGAAAATCAGAAAACCAGCAACAAAAAACCCCACCAACAACACAGAAACATTTGACATTGTGGGTAGTCAATAAATTTTCAATCAAAGTCAAAATATCAACATCATCATCATCATCTTCTTCATCTTCAAGAACCAATATTCAGTCTGCACACAATTTAAAAGCTATTAATTAAGATTTAAGAAATCAAAAGTCATAATCAAGGAAATCAGACAAGTTTTTGTCCTTTTGGAATCAAAAGAAGAGATAAAATTAAGTGGGATATATTTTTGGCATTTTCGATTGATCGAAAACAAGTGGATAGTCCAAAACAAGATTAAAAAAAGAAAAAAAGCTCAATAAATCAAGATGGGTGTCTCAGTATTTCTATATTAAACTAATAATTTAATCAAACAAGAAAAAGGTATAAAGGATCTACATACCTTTTGGGTTATTTAGCTCATAGCAATCGAAATCTTGAAGGAATTCAAGTAATTCCTTGAGATGATTCCAGAAAGAAGTTCATGGAGTTGAATTACTGGGCATACAAGTAGATGCGTACGTCGTATAGCTTCCTTTTTCCAAGAGTTATGGGATCTTGCAATCTAAAAAGTCCATTTGAAAAGAAAAGAAGAAAGATCCATGAATCTCTTTGTTTTTTGGGATGTGTGTGTGTGTGTTCTTGGTAAAAGAACAAGACCTTTTGAACCCGAAAAGAAATGAGATCAAATGCAATGCATCAAAAGGGTTTTTGATTGGGGTGAGAAGGGGATTAAATAATATTTAATTTGGGTGTTAATCAAAGATTATTAAGAAAGCAAAATAACACAAAGCCACGTCTTTTAACAGTTGGAAATGTGAAGATTAAAACTAATTTTTTTTTTCTTTTCTGATAAATACTGTGGGTTTTAAGAAATAAGAACTCTTGAACTGAAGCTACAATGGCCGACCAAGCATGCAATGGCAATGCAATATATCGCCTCCCTCTCTCTCTCTCTCTCTCCGCTCCTTTTTTTAGTGCTGAGAAAGGTAGGCGAACCTTTTGGGCAGAAAATAAAAGTAAATTAGAAAATATTTTCTCTTTTCGATTCTAAATAAAGATCCCTTTTGGTTATTTTTTCTGGTACTTTCATTCAATTTAATTTAATTAATATAAATATAAGATTATTTGTGATCATAAATAAATCGTTTATAAATAAAAAAGTGCTAGTCTATAAAAATTTCGTGGAGGCAGTTTAGAAAATTTTATTCACTCGATTTTTCTACTTTATACTTCAACTCACTAAGTGTCTACTTTATCTTTTTATATATTAAGTGGTGACGTGTTAAATCTATTAATTCTTTTTTCTAATTTCATCTCTTGATTTTAATATTTATCATCTTATAAGTAAGTAAGAAGATAGAGTATATAGATTTAATAGAAGGATATGGAATTTCTCATGTATAATTATTTTACCAACCGAGTTATATAAGATGAATAAATCTATTGGTAGTTTTGTTTTTTTTCTTTAAACTGATGTAATATGCTTTTGAACAAAGCAATTGATGGAGTATTCGAAGTGGTCATACGGTATTACATTACCATAGTGTCACGTTAGTATTACATATCTCTCAATCTTTACAGGCTTATCATACAGCAAATGTAATGATAACATCTCATTAAACTAAATTATGTGACTAAATAATCAAACTTTAACTAAAAATAAACCAACCATAGAACATTTCCTGATGACTTCACATTCAATTTGGTTGATTAGAGCGTTAAAATAAAGACTGGCAAATAATTCTCATAACCTTGAGCTTGAAATTATTAAAACGGGTGAAAAAAACTAAATTAGATTTGTAACAAGCTATAAATTTAAGGAGATGATTCTTCCACGTAAGAAATTGATTCATCCACGAAAATTGAATGTTTTACTTACTTGTACAATAGCTTGACAGGTGTTGTACATTATATGGAAGAATCAGTATCTTCCGTAAAAGAATCACCTCCCATAAATTTATACTAGTTAAATTATGCTAGGGAATTATTTATGTTATCTATCTATTCTAATATTAAGGTTTTATATATCCTCCTATAAAATATTTCTATTAAATTTTTTACTCACTTGATCAATATAAGTGTAAAATTCAATAAATGTGATAAGGAAAGATATCTAATCGATTACACATGCCACTTTTGTAGATAGAAAGATGAAGTATGTTAATATTATAAGATGATATAGAATTTTTATATAATACTAGCTTAATACCCCGTATATAAGCACGAGAGATTTGTTATTGTAAATTATTAACATTTATGGTGTGAAATCTTAAACATATAATAAATCCATATATCGATAACAAATCAAGAACATTCCTGAAAATTGGAAGATGAAGAAAGAAAATTAATATACTCACAGATTTACGCTGATAATCGTTAGTGGAGATAGGAATTAGGAATTGACATTGATTCCGATTAAGAAAACGGATAACTCATTTCTACTTAAGATCCACATTCAACTCAAAATTCATGTCTTTAGGCTTTGACGTAAGAAACTCTTTATTCGTTAGCGATTTTAGTAAATAGAAGAGGATGATTAGTGAGAAAAAAAATTAAAAGTGAAATAATGACATTATAACAATTTTCTTTTAATATATTGTAACATCCTCAAAATGGGCCTAGTCGTGTTCGAATCTGGTACGTTGAAATCTCAAATTTAAATATATATATAATTGACTAAGTTGAAAATAGAAGAAGATAATAAAGAAATAATAATATGAAAATATTATTAAAAATAGA
>JAUEJL010010611.1:0-10046 GCA_032274825.1 Drosophyllum lusitanicum | reverse complement strand
TTATATATATATATATATATGTTTACATATATATATTTTTCAATTAATTAATTAATCAATTAACTCTAAATAACCACATAATTAATTTAAATGCAATTAAGCACATAAACACGTACCGCTAACCCGCTAATCTACTAGCCCGGGTTTGCGGGTGTTACATTGGGATCCCCTATAGTGTGGCTGAGTGCTTACAAAGAAGATGTCCTGACAGTGAGTTATGTCATACTTAGTGCCCAAGAGATGGGATCCCCTGCCAAGGTGACATAACCTCGAGAACCCGGGCCCTCCTTACACTCGTGTGTCTTCTGTTCACATGACATCAGGAGGGGTGTACCATCAACCTTTAACTTCGAAGGAGACGGTCAAATATCTAAGATGTACTTTATATGCATAAATCATTTAAAATTATGTCGCTAAAATTAGATTGTTAAAATATATACTTCTAATAAAAAAATAATATGCAGTTAATTAATTGACACACTAATGCATCGTAAAGTATTTTGATTATAAATGTCGTTTTTATTAACTTTTATAGTTGTGGATAGGTATAAAGCATTCTTATTTATCTTATTTTCTTTTAGAAACAACCATTTAGTTTACATATTAGAGATGTGAAAAGTTCATTTGAGAACCGTTTTTATTGCGAGAACCGCGAGAACCAATCTTAGCCGTCCAATTCCCATCCTTCAATCGGATTGTCCACCCATGACATGCACCATGCCACACTCAATCCCTCCACGCTCTTCATTCATGAATTCCATCATCCAAAATGAACGGCTAAAATTGATTCTCATAATTCTCACAGTAAAATTGGTTCTCAAATGAGCCATCGGAATGACTCGGACAAGTAACCAAATTGTAAGAAATTTCTATGTCATGACCAAACAACATACGCGGACGCCGTCCCCAGGAGTTACAAATTTGTAGAAGGAACGACACCGTATCAAGCGACAGTCCACTTTTTACCCATTAGACGGGAGAAGCAACCTCTAAAAAAAACCCTTCCTGCTTGCCGTCGTCGTCCCTTGAGCAGCCTGGAGAGCGAAAAAGACTACCATTTGACGGCGGAGCAGCCATGGCAGCTCCGGAAGCTCCTCTATGTTATGTCGGCGTCGCCAAGAAGTCCGCCGCCTTTCGCCTCATGAAACAAATGGTTACTTAACCACTCAATCTCGAAACTTTAAACTTGTTTATATCTAATTAAACCAACATGTTTGATTGTTAGTTATGATTTGAATTTGAATTGTTTAGGGATGGGAAGAAGGTGAAGGTCTTGGGAAGGAGAAACAAGGAATCAAAGGTCATGTTAGGGTTAAGAACAAACAAGACACTGTTGGTATGATTATCAATTTTTCTTTCTCTTATTGTTACATGTTTGTTTTATATTTTAGGTCAACAAATTTATCAATGATTTAATCCCAAGATTTATGGAGATTTGTAAGTCAGTTTATGGCAAGATGCTTAATGGTTGTGAATGAAAGCCTTTACAAATGAACACTTATGGAGGTATTTGGATTAGCTTATTTTCCGGCTTACGAGCTTATTAAACTTTCGAATAAGCTGGTAAGTCAACCACATAAGCCTGAAAAAAATTGACTTTGAAGCTTCTCAAAATTCTAATAAGTTTATAAGCCGGGAAAGTAAGCTAATCCAAACGCCCTTTTTGAATTGTCAAATTCGCCTCGATTGGATTAAAATGACGAAATTCATATGATTGTGATAATTTTTGTATTTCTTTATAAAAGCTATGCAAGTGAGTGAAGTATTCAATGTGACAAAATACTATACTACTTGCAAAAACTCAAAAAGAAAGACATTGGTTGCAAGAACGATCGGTTTTGGACAAAGTATGGAAATTGAAATGCAACAAAAACAGTAGCATTTGACAATCTAACCATAGTATATGTTTTGTAACCTGTAACTAAAATGCAGGTATTGGTTTAGACAAGCCGAATGCGTGGGCATTTGATACAACACAATTTGATGGTATTCTCAAAAAATTGAAAGTGGTAAGATACTACTAAGATATTCACTTATGTTTTTAAACAATGAGAAATGTTTAAACCTTATTTCATTTTGTAATGAAATCACAATTAGTTAATTATTTAACATGGAAATGTAACAGAAAACAACAGTTGTTGAAAAGGATGATGACCTAGAAACAGATTCACCAAAAGAAGATAAAACAACAATCAAGTCCACGCGGCCTCAAGGAAGGTCTGTGTTGTTACATATAATTTTCATTTTTCGGTTTCTAATAATTTCTAATTACTGATTTCACCGGACATGTAATCATATTCACGTGTTACTAGATACAAGAGAAGAGAGAAAGGAAAGCATGTTCGTGCTTACTCTGCTCAGGACCTTGAAGGAATCCTTGTATGCGTTCCTGCTTTGCACTAATATTTCCTAATAACTAGCAAAAGAATTTTTTTGTTTGTTTTTCCAATTATTTGTTTATTATGCCTCAATTTTTATACAGTTTTGTTTTTTTATTACTAATGGGTTGTTTGAAAATGGGTCTGGTAATTATAGCTCCACATGTATTTGATAGAAAACTCGTAGACTATTGTGTATTCTTGATCAACTATATATAATTATATAGGAATACAATGTTGCATAAGAAGCCCTATTGGACCCTAAGCTTATCTATACAATCGGGCTGGGCTAACATACTAAACCCTAACTAATATATTATCTAATAGAATGCCGATGTTTTTGCAGGTAAAAAAGGTTGAGGATGATCCAAAACCCGAGCCTGAACCTTTTTGTTATCAGGATGGGGATTTAGAGATGGTGGAAGCATCCGAGAACACTGTAAATTTGACAGGTAAATTATATTTATATGGTAAGACATAACGTAGATATATGTACTGAGAAAGCAGGAAAATCTCATTTTGATTGCAAAGAATTCTGATCTTGATATATTTTTGAATATCATAATGCATTAGAAAATAATATCTTATTGTTCGAGGAAAGGTTATTACAGGAAGGAGCAAATAACAAATAAAGAATATCTCTGTTTTCTACCACCCTATGGATCTAAATTTTTGTCTATTTAATTTTATATCAGTTTTTAAAGTAAGGCTGAAATGAATAGTTAACATCTGGTATTCTCTATTAATTAAATTTAAATTGGAGAAGGGCGGTAATGTCATGGTATATTACTAACACCTTACAAAATAAATGCAACATTCTATACAGTTCTTAATTATTAGCCAAATATCTAAAGCACATCTTGATGACATAGTTGGTGTCTGTTTCTTGAGATTAAAAAAAGGTCTCATCTCTTTTTTCACATCTTCAAAGATAAGTGGTACAATAGTCATTTTCCAAAACAGATAAGATTGTTTACTTTTCACAAAAAAAAAGGAAAGAAAAGATCTGCAATTGGGTCGAACAGGGAGATTGGGTTGATCAGTTTACCAAGGATCGATTGGATTCTGACGGGGGTTGATTAGGGTCGATAAGGGTCTGTTATTAGAAGTTGATGATGACTAGCAAGAACAAAAACACTAATAGCAATTGAGTTTGCCATCATCGAGAAGGCACAGCTATTGGGTCTGCCATTAGAAGCAATTGAAACGACCGAGGGTTGATGTGGGTCTGCTATTGGCCCTGACGACTGAACCCTAAGCAGAATCATGAGGGTTGTCGGCAGACATAAGAGCTGGTAAGCAAAACTAACTCTACCACAGTTGCTTGTGCCTCGTGGAGAGTGATTTATATGTTATGGGACGCCGCTAAGAAGAAATTCTTACATTTACTTGAAACTGGGATATCTAATAACTTTTCGTATTCTTTTAGTTCAGAAATATGCAACACATTAGCTGTAGTTAGATCTGTAGACTGTAGTTTTAGCATATCTTTGTGGAACTAAAACTGCATCTCAACATTGTTTAATAGATATTTCCCCAGATTGGTGGGGTAATAAATACGGATTTGTATCTGGAGGTTTCCTTGGTGCTCAATCCAGGAGAAGGAAGTCTACAGTAACTGAAGACCCTCAAAATTTCAATAAAAGGACTATATTTCATGAGAAAGATCAAGAGGATCTTTACAATCTCGTACAAGTATGTTCCTTTTCCCTTCAGTCCAGAGTTAATGTTATCTATATTCCATTTTACTTTTTAGATCAAGCCTGTTGCATGAGCTTGCTTATTTCTTTAAACAATTTTTAGTACTTGTAAAGTTAAATCTACTCCAGAAGTCAAAGCGTCTCTCTTTCTTTAGGATACTGTTCACTAATGAAGTTTTTTGCAGGATAAGGCGACTTCTGGAAAACAGGGACTTGGGATTAAAGATCAACCGAGGAAAGTAGCAGGTGTCCGATTTCAAGGGAAAAAAACATCTTTCAACGATGATGAGATGGAGGAATCTGAGGCTGAAGAATCTTATTCTCCAGCAAAACGGAAATTTGATGACGTCTTGGAATCACAAAAGAATGTTGAATCAAAACCAAAGCTAAAGAAGTTGTGCAAAAAGCTTCTTTGTCAAGTATGTGATTAGAATAAAGTTGAAACTATTTTAAAAACCAGATTTTCAAAAGAAAAAAACTATTTAAAAAATCTGTTCAATGTTGTTCTTTTCATCTTTTGTGCTGATTATCAATTATTTTGGCAGGTACCTGAGAAATCATTGAAACTTAAACAACTCAAGGTTCTTGTTGATGAACATTGTTCTATTTTTTCCAACTTCTCTTCTAAAAAGGACGCTATTGCATTCTTGAGAAAGAAGGTATGGCTCTATCCATGCATCTAAATGTCATTAATCTTGCTTTATTGTGTGTGTGTGTGTATTGTTTTTCCCATAAAGCTTATATTCTTACTTCTTTGAGGTCAATTTGATGGCCCATGAAACGTCTTGTTATATTTGAAATTATTCGCTTTGTGACCGCAGCTTGAAGGTAGTGACACGTTTACTGTACAAGGAAAGAAAGTCCATCTTTCAACAAAATGAAGACAAATTATTGGCTCCTAGTCGAGTGTAGAGTCTGCTTCATTCACATGTATTGTTACAATGTAGTTGAATTTTTGTTAAAGATAACAGTTTAATATTTTCTCATGCCATTTTTTGTGGAATATTTAGTATAGAGTTGGAAGTTTTATATTTCTTAAAGGATTGCTTTTAAGGCCATGTTGGTGTGACTTTGGTATCTGGTTCCTAACAATTGCTTACGTGAACAGAATGATTCAATATTGAAAGATTCTAAAGCCTGAATTATATAGAAGCTTTGGATGGTTGTATTCCAGTTAAAAAAGACCGCTAATAGTCCGAATGACAAAAATTACCCTATTACCCTTATGTATGATCAAGTGTTTTGATGAAAATAAAATACATAACATTATGTAGATTAATTTGAAGTATTTAAAAACAATAGATTAGCAACATAATCACTTAGGTTAATCATGTACTCGTTGTCTTGAGTTACCAATTAAAATTCATTGATCTCTTCTTGCTTGTTCCTGCGGTCTCGTTCCACTAGTAAACATGTTCTCGTTGTAATCAATACATTGTCTTGAGTTTCCAATCAAAATTCATTTATCTCGCCTTGCTTGTTCCGGCCGTCTCGTTCCACTAGTAAACATGTTCTCGTTGTAATCAATAAATAATTGATCATAAACTTTGCATTTTACTGGATTGTATGATTAAGTGTAAGTACATAATTAAAAAGATAGGAATATTGAAATATCATGCATCTATAATCGATGTGTTGTTGGAATATTGAAATCAATGGAACATGCAATGGATGTCAAGGGTAATTGTGTAAAAAAACCCCATCTCTGAATGGTTTGGAATGGCATATATGAAGAATCAGTCAGCGCCTAACGCCTATATATCATTCAGAAATTAATCTTTTTGGTTGACAAACGCAGACCGATTCAGCATTAATGATCCCATTCAGTGGCTAACAACCACCACCTAAGTGAAAAACTACCATTCTACATTTTGCGTTGCCGGTGCCGGCTGACATTTATTGTAAGTGGTTTGATACAAGGCTGGTGCATTGAGGCCCGTTTGGGACTAAATATAATGGGCCTGCACAAGTTTATTTGCTAAATATTTTCCTAAGAAATCATATCCATGGAAGTATAGAGCTTCAATTTCTGCTCTCCTGCCACTTTGAACCATTACTGCTAACTCTTCTCTATAGTTATCCTATCAAAATGATTTTCTAATCAGACTGGAGTCAAAAATTTTATTATTCCTATAATATGATGAGCTTTAGAAGCATACCTGCAATATTTCTGAAGAAGCCAAGCTTTTGGCAATTTGCATATCTTTTGGTTTCAGTGGAATGAAAGATGATTCGGGTATAATATTCAAATCGTCTTTCCTTAATCCCAACCACTTAACGTTGCAAGCTGATTGAAGGAAGATTTCATAGGTTTCAATTGTCACACGCACTCACACTGTAAGATTCAATACTTGACAAAAAAATAAGCACAAGTACCATATCTGTATGCTTCTAGGCCCATTCCAATGCTTCCATACTTGAAGGTGCAGAGAATAGCCAATCCCGCCGGATTCCTGATATTAAGAAATTACAGCGCAAATAACAAGTGATTTTGAATTTTTAATTCTAAAGACCTATATAGCTAAAGAAAACCAAAGGAAAGTAAGAACAGTAATTGTTATACTCACCAATCAACCAACCCGAAAATTTTCATTTCAGGAAAAGCTCGACTCATACGGTAAAGAAGAAACCTATCTTGACCAAAGTTAAGAAATCGGGTAACAAGAAACTACAATTTCAGAGGTTGATGTATTGCATGTAAATGCTACCTTGTAGCAAGATCAGGGTATCCTTTTGCGGTAATAAGAATGCATGGAATTTGATTGAAAACTCGGTCCTCAGCCAACCGTTGAAATATTGCATGCTAGTGGGACTAGAAATTGGTTAGATAACAACTAAATATAATACTCCTAAAACTGCATGTCTTCAAGTGACGCTTCAGAAAAGCAGTACCTTCTCAATCACAAAGATATAACGAGCATCTGTCTTCATGATTGTTCTATCTAACAAGTCGAGGTCACCAGAAATAGCGTACCCAGAGGACCCACATGTAGTGCAGTCAACAGTCTCTTGGTCAGGCTCCTTGTTACAATATTGAAGCCAAGTAACAACCACAAGCAAAAACAGTTTGGAGAATGAGTTTAGGAACTTGTTATTGTTGACAATTTGATTCGGATTCACACAAGTAGAATGACGATCAGTTTGATAAAAACTTCAAATTTCATACACATGGGTCTTGTTCCAAATAAAGTGTAGCATAGCATTATGAGTACCATGTACCAATTCAACTTGAGTTCATAATGTCTAAAAGCCCAATGTAGGTATACTGTAGACGGGAATACAAGTAAAGAATAAGCAATTATACCTGCAACAATAAGCGGCCAGCAACAGCTCCTCTACTAGATGCCATGATCCCAAGACTAAAACGGCTGCATCGAAGCAATGCTACCACATCTGAAGCCAATATATGTTATATTTTGTAGAGATGATGACATCAAATAACTAGATGAATGTTGATATAAAAACAAGGGTTTAACCTTGGATTGTTTGATTGACCTGTAGTTGAGAAGTGAAATAATCTGGTGATGCACAAAGCAACTTGTAAAATAATTCTCTCTGAGTTACTCTCTTTTCCTGAACTAGAATCTGGTAACACATCTCCATCACCTTCCACACTAATTCACATAAAGAAAGATAAAGCAATGCATTAAAAATCAGCAAATTTTTATGAGTGTTCATGCTAATTTCATTGTTAATGGAGACTTCCAAGTTACCTCTTATGAAGGATTTTGCAGTATTCTCTCTTGTCAAACACTTTGTGCTGAATGAATGTGACAGAAAAATCCATGAAACATCGGTTAATAGCTCCTGATTCACTCTGCTATTACTGGCCTTACGATTTATCTGTTTCATTCACAGCACAAATTGATCATCCACACTAGTTTTACCAAAAATGTGGGACATTACTCAACAGTATTGATCCCTTGTATCATACGTCGCCTCTGGATTCATATAAGCTTTGTGTAAGCGCAGCAAAAAATGGATTCCAGAGTTATCTAGTTACCATTGCGACTCATACAAATACTAGTTCTTAAGAGCAGCGGAAACTTAAAGTAATCTGCCAAAAATTATCCTTAAAACCTACTTGGTGATCAAATAGTAATTTCACTTGAAAGGCTAATCACAGAGACTCCACTCATTCTGCTAGAACTTTTATTCAGTTTTATATTACGATTACTGATTTTCAAACGTACTGAAACAAATCAGCGTCAATAATCAAATTCAAATGGCGAGACATTCTAACCAGAGGGAGGTTTGAGATAGCTGGAGTTGGAGAATTCAAAACCTTGAGGAAATTAAGGACTGCTACTTCGATTCTAGCTCGAACCTGATAATTTGATTCCGGAATTATTGATAAGTTCTGAAAATTAAGAAGTATAACACATTGAACTGGAAGAATAAGAAGAAGTACCTCAATAGGATCAAGGATATCGGCATAGGAGAGGTGTTGCTCGGTGAAGAAGATGGTGGATCTGCGTAAGTCAGCCATTGCTGGATAACTGCATTTGGTCAATTGGTTTAGGTATCGCGCCATGGCTTCTCTATAATAATTTGAAAAGGCATCTTTCACTCTTTTAGTTTTTTTCCATCACACGGTTGATACAAGGTGTAAGACCGCATAGGTATATCTACCCGAGCTGGTTGGGGGCCAACCGAGCTGGAACACCATCGTCCGGTGTTCCGGGGTTTCCTAGCTGGTTTATCTACACGTAACTGGTTCTCCTTTTTTTTCCTTTTCTTTCTTTTTCTTCTATATTTCTCCCACTTAATTAATATAAGTTTTTTATTAATATTTGATGTGGGTTAAAGAGCGTTGGATGTCAAGGTTTTTGAGTTAGAGAGGATTAGAAGTGGGAGATGACGTGGATGCTGATGTGATAGTGGGTTATAGAGGGTAAGACCATCAGCATCCAACACATAATTACCCTATCAAACTCATTGTCACATCAGCATCTACATCATCTCTCACCTCCAACACTCTCTAACCCACAAACTCCCCACATCCAACTCTCTTCAACCCCACATCAAATATTAATAAAAAAATATATATTAAATAAGAAAGAGAAAGAGAGAAGAAAAGAAAAAAAAAGAGGACACGCCACTGGTCGAGGAACCAGCCAGCCAGTCAACCCGCCTCAACCTTATGAGGTGTTATGGTGTTCCAGGCCAACCAGCTCGGGTTGATGCTCCAATGCGGTTGGTCATTGAGGGTTGGATGCTGATGGTCTAATTATACAATCCATTAGGGTCGGGTTTACCAAAGGCGCAAAAGGAACTGAGTAGCAAAGGAATATTTCGCGAGGGGCTGATCTCTCGAACTTCTATTTATTGATTTAATTAATATTTAGTTTCCTAAACTGTATGCTAGGGTTGCATTGGCTTTTACTAGGGGCCGGCCACCCCGTTGTTACATTATCTGGATATTTTGTTTTGTCGGTTAGACTTGAGAGATTTCCTGCTTATCGAATTTCAGGCTTTATCATTCAGTTTTCGACTAGCGGTGCGTATTGCCAGCAATCTTTGATCCTACCAATTTGATTTGTATTAGCAGGTTAAGTTACAATCAATGGATTGAGAATGCTAACATCACGTAACCAACTTTCTCCTAGATATTTCATCGCACACATTATTTGCAGCTACTAAATTGCCACCAAATAGCACAAAGAAAAAAAAGGCAACATCTACGTTAGGGATACTTGAACGTATTAAATGATTAGGTATACCAACATACATTACATACTTATCCTAGAAGAGTGTAAGCTTGTTGCAGGTGAAACAAACAGGTTGAGTAACAGCTTAAAACATTTTTTGATTATAACAAGCAGCTGATTTTTGTCATTATTTGGCAACGAATTATATGCATAGTAGTTTTTGTCGTTTTTCTTCCAAACTGTTTTGTAATACCCGAATTCTCGAAAATAAATAAAAGAATATTTTATTGAGAAAATGATTATAGTATTGAGTTATG
>JAUEJL010010600.1:0-10046 GCA_032274825.1 Drosophyllum lusitanicum | reverse complement strand
TAATCCCCAGCCCTCTAGCCCTGTTCGGGTGTTACAATCTTGAGGGGATTATTAAGAACATAAGCCCTCATAAGCCCAAAAAATAAAAGCTTTTTCAAGTAGCTTATGAGTTGGGCTTGGGATTATAAATTAATCAGCCCCAGCCCCAGCTGCTTTCGCCAAACACACCCTATATATTGTTTTTTTAATCATGTCAATAACAAAGAAAGAGAAATTTCATCAAAAGCTAACTGTTCAAAAAAAAAGCTAACCTAAAAATAATCGGAAAATTCAAAATAATCATAAGCAAGCAAATTGATATATTCTTTTCATTCGATCTAACTTGCGGTCTTTGATAACATCGTTATCACCAGATCTTTCCCTCAAAGGAACAAAAGTCAAACCATGAATTCAACAAGCTGTTAAAGGATATTTGCCATATTTAGGAAATCTAGTGAATCGGGTACGAGATTCAAATTTATTTAACCAAATCTCGATTACTTCGATAATTAATTTTAAAGAATCCCAAGAAAGATCAAACTCCTAGTACAACTTTCAACCGTCTTTTATCATTCTTCCTAGGATAACTTTCATTCTCATCACTTCCGGTCCTTCTCGTATGTCTACTTCGACATATCCAAGGTTTCGTTTTACTGAGGATCTGAAGACGATAATCTGCTTTCTATCTCCGAATCCCTACAATGGCTGAAGGTTTTCTCCAACTAAATGTATGGATAAGTAATTTTAATTTCGATTAGATTATGAATCGTCACGTACGTTTTAATTAGCTAGGTTATTGTTACTTTGACAAGTGCACAGATGCATGCAGTTCTTATCGCCTTTGGTTTTCTGTATAAGTTTTCAAAGAAGTAATTTTTATTAAAATCCCGTTTGTTTTGGTTGAAAATCGAAGCATATATAAATTGCATTTTGTTAATAATCTACTTTTAGGGGGTGTTTGGTTTGGGCTTATAAGTACGTTTAATAAACTTTTTTTAGCTTATTTTCTTAAATAACAGAGTACCCTTTTTGTCAACTCTTTTATGAGTTCATCCCTTGACATCCCTTGTTTTGATCATTTTCTTGAATAACAGAGTACCCTTGTACTAAAGTCTCGCAAAAGGTCTTTGGGAGTCTTGAAGCTGTTGGTATTAGTATGTGCAATGATATGTGGTGTTTATGTATGTTCTACATATTTAAAACAAACACACCCCAAAAAAAAGAGGGGGTTTATCGAATTTCATGCAATCGAGAGGCCTCGTCATAGCAATGCCGTTTATCAGTTGCATTACTCCAAACCCGAAGCTTTTAATAGGTTAGAACTTTATTCTTCTTTTTCAAGATATATGTCCCCATAAAAATGCCTACTGTTCTGCTGTACCTCCTTTAGCTTGTGTCTTTTGTCATAACATGATAGATAACTTTGAAATGTTGTGTAGCATGTGGGATACTTCAAGTGTTACCACCCCTTACACGAATGCTCGAGTTGGAAGGTTGGAATGTTCTAGAAATCCCCTGCGTTTGTTTGTTATTATATCGATGCAAAGATCAGGAAGCGGATGGTTTGAAACTCTATTGAACAGTCATATTAATGTAAGCTCCAATGGTGAGATCTTCGGTCAAAAAAGCAGGAGACAAAATGTTTCAACGATTATTAACACCCTGAATAGAGTGTTCAGTTTGGACTTGCTTACTAGTTCATCCAAGAACGCGTGTTCTGCTGCAATCGGCTTAAAATGGATGCTTAATCAGGTAACACTTGAGCTTCATCATTAACTGATGTTATCTGTACCTATCATTAATTCACGTCAAACATTCCATCTTGACTATACATCCAGGGCTTGATGGAACACCCCAAAGATATTCTCGACTACTTCACTAACAAGGAAGTTTCGGTCATTTTCTTCTTAAGAAGAAATATGCTGCGTAGATTGGTTTCAATCCTCGCAAATTCATTCGATAAAGGCGCCAAGCTTCTAAATGGAATTCATGTATCTCATGTACACTCACAGGAAGAGGTATGCATAACTTTCTGTTTTGAGATTAAGATCATGACCTTTTGACCTAATTGCCGTTATTGAGACTAAGCAAAAAAACGTGTAGATTCTACAATATTAGTAAAATCTCTCTAGTTCGCCTATGGATCTAGCACGATTACTTTGATCGTGTGAATCATGTGAATCCTTAATTGTGTTCTTAATTATTGTTTCTATGCATCTTTATCGGTTGTTTATTGCTTTTATTTTTAACAAATTGTTTAGTATGTCAAAAATCCATAATTAATCTTGTATTTAGGCTTTGACACTATCAAGATACAAACCCAAGATCAATGTAACATCACTGGAATCGGATTTGGAGAAAATGGAATCAACGGCCAAAAAGGCGCTGGAGTACTATAACAGCACGAGGCACATCGTAGTCTATTATGAAGATCTAATCAAGAACCCTTTAGTAAGTGAATAGTGGTTAATTTTGGCTCCAAGTCTTTTGTGCCTTGACTTTCCTCAATTCACACTCAGCATTTTGTAATTCATATATATGATTTGTTGTAGAAAGTAATACAAGTGGAAGACTTTTTAAAGCTGCCGAGAATGAAATTAGAGAGCCGGCAGGTGAAGATACACAGAGGACCGCTATCAGAACATATCGACAACTGGGGTGATGTCAGTAGGGCTCTCAGTGGAACAACGTACGAGAGATATCTTCAAGCCGACGACTACTGATGATATCCAACGATGTAGATGTTTGGTTTTGTCATTTAACTGTAACAAGCTAGGGTATTATAATTTATGCAGATATATAGGATTGAGGTTTTATTTTTGGGTTAGTCGCTCGATCACTAACTAACTGGGGTATTAGAAATGTAAATGACATTACATATCTAGGTTATTACAAGCCCTCCCATATGCAATGATATTTTAGATGGGCTGTAAACTGCATAAATAAATATTGTGCCTAATTTAAACTAAGAAGATATCATGGCCTGTTTACTATACGTGTGTAACATTACCGATATTATATATGGTAATGGTAATTAGTGATATCATTAAACAAGTTAAACTGTACACAGGGTTTCCTGTAAGGCTAGGGGGCGGGGGCTACGTATACTAGTATGTATCAGGGTCACGAGTCACCGGTTAATTTAACTTACGAAGTAGAAAATTTGAGTGTTCTTTTAGCCTTGCTACCATTTAAAACTTTTAATTGCTAAAATGTGTTAATTTTTTACTCTTGAATTTTGAACCATTGATCTGTTAGGTTTTGATTTATATTAAAACACTGAAGTTTATAAAGGTTTAAGTAAAAATTTGAGTTTTTTAGTTGAAGAAACTTGAAGTTTTTTAGTGACCCGTTTTATCTTGAAATTTGATTATTTTATATTTTTGTTATTATATCATATTATTAGTGAAATATAATTCTAGGTTTGCCCCTATCTATTATACACAAAAACTTCTGTTACATAGGGTTTTCTATTATAAACGATGACTACTGGATCTTATGAATTGTGGTTTTTCAATCTAGCTTCTGCATAAATTGGAACCAAATTATGTTAGAAAATATTTCCTGAGTAATTTCTAGCAGGTAGCCATCACTAGGGATGATAATGGATCGGATTATGTCATATTCATATCCATTTCGTTTTTTATCATCCATATCCAATATCCACTTAAAATTATTTCATTCGTCCATATCCATATCCATAGGATTAGACGGGTAAATAGATATCGAAATAACTCTTTTTCTTAAAGAAAATATCATAGATTTACACATCAATTATGATTTTTGTTGACATAAATACATAGTTTCTTTATTAAAAAATAATACAAATCAAAATATAATTTAATATAACTACGATCAAAGTGAAAAACATACTTTGTAACTATATAATATTATAATTTTGAATATATATATATATATATATATATATATATATATATCTTCAATATTATATTTATATATAGATGTTAAAAATATACTAAATATATAGATTTATAAACTTAATTATATAAAATTTAATTTCGGGTAAATGGATTCATCCATTGATGGATAATCGCCATCCATATCCATTCCACATCCAATATTCATCCATTTAACTCTGTTCATATCCACTGTCGACGGATCGGATCGGGTGGATGATCATCGGATCAAATAATCATTGCCATCCCTATTTGGGACCCAACATTTGTAGTCAGAGTTTACTAAATATTTGTATACTCCACTATTAAAAGTTTCATCGCATCTTCAACAATCTTCACCGTTTCATCAACTTTTTTATTTGATCACTTGTTGTGGGGTTTCAGTTGCATTTTCAATACTAGATATTCTAGTAAAACCGTACTCTATAATTGCTTTTTTCCTTCGACAATCAAGTATTACTACAAAAGTACATATACACATTAAAAACTTTCACCTCTCCCCTATACTTTTTAAATTTTCTTCTCATGTCCCCACCCATTACTTTAAACTCCATGTCTTCATTGACCTCTAAGTTACGCAATTTTTAATCTAGATCAAGAACCTCATTGAAAGATATGTTCGAAATCATGTAAGATAAGCCCTGAAATCTTCTTAATTTTTTGTTTAAACTCCTACCACCATCTTCTGTATGCAATTTCAATCACTATCTGATAGAACATCTTTATTTAAATCAAAAACATAGTTAGATTCCTTAATCTCGTACAAAAGAAAAGGCTTCTTTAATTTTAGAAATATTTTCCCCTTAATTTTATTGTCATGCTCAACAAGTTATATTTCCAATTTCACCAAGTCGGATAGTCAATAAGGAGTAAGATTTTGATTGTATTTTTCACTTCCACACATAACCTAAAAGTTTCGGATCAAGTTGGAGAAAGCCTAATACATTTTACTACAAACCTCACACATTAAATCGAATTACCAACACATTTTAAACCATCTTTCACCACCAAATTCAATATATGAGCCATACATCTCATGCGGAGATGTTGGCCATTTAAATACAAATTTCTCAACAACTTTTTCTCACATAATCAACTGCAACATCATTAGCACTAACGTTATCTATTGTAATTGTCATAACATTGATAATGTCCCAATCATGTAAACAATCTAGACGATTATTCCTATATCTTCGCCCTATGCTCACTTATCCACTTAAAACTTATCCTCTTGTGCAAGGTCCAGTTGTCATCTATACAATGTATTGTAACACACATATACTTGACTAGAGTATGTGATGTCTATGTATATGTGGTTAAACCAACTCAGTTGCTTACTATTTCTAAAATATGTTTTCAACTCTAACGTTTTCTTATGAAATAGCTCATCACAATCTCTAAACATAGTAGATTTATAAGGAATTTTATATGTTGCGCAATCGACTTCCATATATTCCATAAATCCCTCTTTTTCAACAAAAAGAAAACGAGAGCTTTTAACTACAATCATTTTTGTTAAAGCTTTCCTAATTGATTCACGATCAAATTCCATGTTTGTCGCACCCCACTGTCACCCATACCATCATTTACTTTCTTCACAAGGTTTGTTCTATTTCCATATTAGTAGGGTTCTTTTTACATACCGAAATACGACATTTCAATGTACTTGACCCGTTCCCTGTTGTATAACCGGCAGATACGTACCCGCAATAATTGCACTTCCTTTTTACATTTCGATCCTCATCATGATCTTTCAAAGTGTTTCCAAACAACCAACCTCATTTTCCCCTTTCCAACATCACTTGTAGTTGTCTTTCTTTTGTTTGTCCTTGGTTTGGTAGGATTTCACTTTATCTCATCCATCCCTAGCTAGAGTCGTTGGAAGGAATAATAATATTATCTTGTTACGTCTACAAAAGGAGAATATATAAACGCTGTTTTATATGCATATAATAATTGATCAACTAAGAATAAACGGGCATGCATTATACCTACGCAACAAAAAAACTACACATTATATATTACCACAAACATACATATATAAATTATATATATATATATATATATATATAGGGGAGAGTTCATTTGAAAACCGTTTTTATTGCGAGAACCACGAGAACCAATCTTAGCCATTCATTTTGGATAATGGAATTCATGGACGAAGAGTGTGGGAGGATTGAGTGTGGCAAGGTGCATGTACGTGAAGGAGATGAGAGCACAGAGAAGTTACGTTCAAATGAATTGCTTAATGATTTAGGGTTTACAAACTTGTATTTATATCCCTTGGGTATTTACAAAAACTTCCCTAAACTATGACTAATGTCATATGTAAACTAAACTTCACTAAAATGTATTGAACACGACTTTTAGAGACCTAACACAACCCTCGATGCTTCCTTCCTTCCTTCCAGCAACCCTTGTTCAACCATCCTTCCTTCCGTCTGCTTACTATATATGTGTTTTTTTTATCTGAAAAATTTCATATATATATACTTATAAACTCTTAAATTATATAATTAAATCAATATCCTTTTAAAACTTTAAAAGTCTCGTATATATCTAAATACTTATTTTAAAATTAATTAATGGCATATTATTAGATCTATCTCATAGATTAATATCCATTGTGGTAGTGCGTCTTCTTCTTGATCCAATGGTGGTTTCATTTTTCCTCATAATCAATCGTGATGCAGTTTAGATCTAGTCTTTTTCCCCATCAAAGCATGCTTTATTTTTTCCCTATCGATCTTCATCTTTGATCAAGCTGCAATTTTGTTTTTCCCCATTATTGGTCTAGTTGCAGATTAAATTGAGTCTTTTCCCCATCGATTGAAGCTCACTTTGTTTTTTCCCCATCGATTGAGTGCATCTCCATCTTCAATCGTGCTGCAGTAAAAATGGAACCCTTTCAACTGAAGCTCATTTTATTCTTGTACATAATCATCTATAACGATCAATGTAGAAATAAAAATGAAACCCTAACTAATTTGAAATAAAAACGCCACAACTTCAGAAGCAACAATAGTATATTAATGGGGAAATAAAAAATAATGAAGTTGTTGGAAACCACACATCTAGATCATAAACATGAGAGTGGACTTACAAATTGACTCATTCTTGACTTAAAATTAGGGACTCATTCTCATGTTTATTAGAGAACATGATAGGTCATATGTGACCACAACATGAGAGGTTGGCTTACTATTGTTAAATGTTTTAAGTTTTAGTGTAGATAAGTGTAGTACAGTAAATTTGTAAATAAATAAATTGAAGATAATGTTTTTTTGAAATAGGTATATATATATATATATATATATATATATACGAGTTAAAAGAATATTGATGTAATTTAAAAGTTTATAAAGATATATATGTAATTTAGAAGATTTAAAAGAATATATAAGAAATAATCCTTTTTTAATCTAAGAGAATGACATATGACATATCTATATAGATAAACTCATAAACTAAATAGCCCACAAATCTGGATATATGAGGCCTGGAATAAGTTGGGCTTCAGATGGATTTGAAATCTGAATAAGTCAAGTTGGCTGTTTGCCTATACTTTGAGCTTAAAATTAGTCTTACACACACACATAATAATTTGATAGATATGTGATGTTTGAATTGATTAAAGATGACCAATAACATATATCCTATTTACTAATAAGCTTCATATAACTTCTCCATCAATAGATTTATCATTGATTGGTCAGGACTTCTCATATTTCCTATATCTAAATGTAAACTACGGTTTTATTTTCACAATCTATTCAAGTTTTAGTAGCAGCCACATAGGCATCTTGCATGCACATTTTGTGGTTTCAATTTTAGTTTGGTGTAATACATAATGTCCCAATATTTTGTTAGGTTAGACGTGTCACGAGTGTCTCAGAAAATAATATTGACATGATAAACGTTAACTAAAAGTTACGTCTAGAACTGTGTATGGACTCGGAACTAGCCCAGAAATCAAACATGGCAAATTTGAGAACCGAAGCCCGGCCCATTCACAAGTTTTCGGTTTCGGTCTTGAACCAATTATGAACTGGTTTGATCCAGGTCCGGACCGAGATCTCGATTTAATGATAATTATGCTTTGTCCTAAGTTAATTATGGAAATTATGCTTTATCCTAAGTTAATTATGGAAAAAATGGCTTTATCCTACGTCAATTAATTGCGTATGACAGTTGATTACAAACTTGCTAATTTCTTCAAATCTACAAACTTGCATCAAACAAGTCACCACTTCGAATTTATTAACAAATTCTAGAAAGCATAAATGATTTGATTAGCGAAAAAAGTCTTTAAATACTGTTGAAATTAACAAAAGAGTTGTTGAAAAATATACCTTTGACGATCTTATCTAATTCATCTGAATTATTTTTCATGGTGTAATGGAAAAAATATCTAGATATATTATATGAAAAGTATAAATAAACATCAAATACATAAACATATTTTTACAAAAAAAAATAGAGTATATCAAAGTTTAGTGAATATGGTACACATATATTTGTACTTCCGTCTTTGTTTCAAGACTACTGCTAAGTCATCAAGGAAACTATTATCACCGTCACTAAAGATGGCTTCAGTACTCTGGTTTTGAGACTCAATATTTGTAGTTAGAGTTTTCTAAATATTTGTATACTCCGCTATTACAAGTTTCATCGCATCTTCAACTTTTTTCACCATTTCATCAACTTTTTATTTGATCACCGGTTGTGCGGTTTCAGTTGCATTTTTCATTCTAGATATTTTTGTAAAACTGTACTCTATAACAGCTTTTTTCCTTCCAGAATCAAGTATCACTACAAAAGTATATATACACATTTAAAAATTTCACCTCTCCCCAATACTTTTTTAAATTTTCTTCTCATGTCCTCACCCATTACTTTAAACTCCATGTCTTCATTGACCTCTAAGTCACGCAATTTTTAATTTAGATCAAGAACCTTATTGAAATATCGATCATTATCTTATAGAACATCTTTATTTAAATAAAAAACATAGTTACATTCCTTAATCTCGTATAAAAGAAAAGGCATCTTTAATTTTAGAAATATTTTCCCCTTAATTTTATTGTCATGCTCAACAAGTTATATGTCGCGAGTTTCACAAAGTTGGATACTCAATAAAGAGTAAGAGTTTGATTGTATTCTTTTTCTCTGCTACACATGACCTAAAAAGCTAGAGAAAGCCTAATACATTTTACTGCAAATCGCACACGTTAAATCGAATTACCAAAATGTTTCAAACTGTCTTTCGCCACCAATATGAGCCACACATCTCATATGGAGATGCTAGCCATTTAAAAACAAATTTCTCGACAACTTTTTCTCACATAACCGACTGCAACATCATTAGCGCTAACATTATCTATCGTAATTGTCATAACATTGATAATGTCCCAATCATGTAAACAATCTAAACGGTTATTCCTATATCTTCTCCCTATGCTCACTTATCTGCTTTAAACTTGCCCTCTTGTGCAAGGTCCAGTTGTCATCTATACAATGTGTTGTAACACACATATACTTGACTAGAGTATGGGAAGTCTATGTATATGTGGTCAAACCAACTCGTTGTTTACTTTTTCTAAAATACGTTTTCAACTCTAACTTTTTTTTTATGAAATAGCTCATCACAATTTCTAAACATAGTAAATTTACATGGAATTTTGTATATTAGGCAATCAGCTTCCATATATTCCTTAAATCCCTCTTTTTCAACAAAAGAAAACGAAAGCTCTCAACTACAATCATTTTTGTTAATGCTTTCCTAGCTGATTCACGATCAAATTCCATGTTTTTCGCACCCCACTGTCACCCATACCATCATTTACTTTCTTCACAAGGTTTGTTCTTTTTCCATATTAGTAGGGTTCCTTTTACATACCGAAATATGACATTTCAATATACTTGACCCGTTCCCTGTTATATAACCGGCAGATAAGTACCCGTAATAATTGCACTTCCCTTTTACATTTCGATCTTCATCATGATCATTCAAAGTGTTTCCAAACTGTTAGTCCCAGATTGAGTACGCAACAACAAATGTTTGTAGAAGGGGGGGGGGGTTGAATACAAACTATAGCTTTTAAAAATTAAAGACACACTTGTATACTTTTATATAATTCTTATTGATTA
>JAUEJL010010589.1:0-10046 GCA_032274825.1 Drosophyllum lusitanicum | reverse complement strand
TTCACTTAATCACATAATTAATCATAAGTACTCGTAAACAAGCGCGATCCACTTACCACTGACCCGCCCACAACTAGGCCAGGTTTACGGATGCTACAACAGGAAATTAAATGATTTGCTAAAAATGGTTCTCGCGGTTCTCGTTTAAACCGCTCCATATATATATATATATATAAGAGAATAGACTAACGATGTTATCATTTTATTTTTAAAATTCTTTCTTTAATCATGTCCCTTTATTTTCTCAAGTCACTTTAAAATTAGTTGTTTTTATATCAAAACATTAAACATTAAGATAAGTTTATCTATTTAATTAATTAAGGTTATTAAGTTTTATCCATTTAATTAATTGTACGTTTTAGATATATACATACTATAATTATATAATATAATAAATCGGACTTACTTTAAATAAATATATTGAGCTATGTTATATATAAGTGCATTGTATATCTAGATTTCTTATATAACAATTTGATTAAGTACGTAGAGCAATTATATATATATGGGACAGTTCAAATGAGAATTATTTTTTATACGAAAACTGCGAAAACTAATATAAATATTTAAAGCTACTACTCTTTAACATCATAAACATTTAAACTTTACTTAATATAAATATATAATGATCTCCGTATTTATACACAAGATGTTAAGCTAGTTATATAGTATCGTTCGTTACGAATTTATTTACTAAAAAAACACCTATTCTTTTTTCCTACCGTAAACTAAAAGCTACACATGGGAGCCCATAACTCTTGGCCTGCAATGCAACCCGCACTCCCCAAACGACCTAATAAATAGACCCGCACAATCATAAACCACATGGAAATATATAATATTATTATGTACAACTTTTTATTTCTTTAACCAAAACTCTTTCTTTTTTTTCGGGTTACATATACATTTGATAGATGATTTTGTATAAGAAAATGGTATATTTTAAGCAGGTTATTGTATATTTTAAGCACTAGAAACACTTTTACAATCATGATTTTCTGTATTTGACCAATTTAATTTTGTGAAAACGATGTCTTAATATATTGTTTATTTACTCTTCATAACAAAATTAATTATACTTGTAGAAAGTTATTTTAACAACAAAAAAAAAACTACCTAAATGATGTTTGTCGATCTATTAAGGTGATTCGGATGGTGATCGATGGTGTGTTGTTGAGCTAATGTCGATGATGTACTCAAGAACAATACCTTTAGAAGTACCCTCGAATCAAAGTCCCAAGAGTGCAGTTCGATAATGAAATTGTATTGCAAGAAGGAAAATAAGTTTGGTGTTGTAAAGAGAATGAGTGTTGGTTGGGTCAGAATCATTGCGAGAACGTTTGTATGTCATACTTTAGTGGTTGAAGCCCTAACTATTATAATTTTCAACAGAATTTATGTTAAATAAGAGATTAAATGATGTATGTGACGATAAGTTGAAAGAAAGATCGGCACCTTATGTTCTCATAGGTCTTGATCATATACACATCAATATAAAAAAGAAATTAATACACCAACAAAATTTATCATAACACCACTTCAGTAAGGTGTACAACTCCATGATCCAAATTTAATGATGTTGAAATAATTAAAATATGGTTTCTAAAAGGGAATATAATTGCGCTCATACAATCCACACGTAATAGTGGGTCTATGTTTGTGTGACCATGATATTAAGGTCACTTTTTATAAGAAAATTAGTGGTCAATACGGGGTTGTAATCCTATTTCTTTTTTTAATTATTGTAAGTAAGAGCCTAACATCTTGCAAGTTTATTTAATAAATAAAACATCTGAAACAGTAAAGCGAAGGGAATAGACATACTGATGCTTCTTATCTAATTTTCTCCTTTTGTTGGTAAAAAAATCCACTTTGAATTATCTCTCACGCTAAAAGGGTAAAAAGTAAAAAGTAAAAAGTAAAAATAAAATCGAAGAAAAGAAAAACAAAAAATAAAAATAAAAAGGATGAGTGTATTTTGGCGCCGGCTGTTTGGAGAAGATCGAAGACATAACACATGGTTGAGTCACATCCAAATTCCTACTTTCAAAATGCCTTTGTCGCATTCTTATCATCATCATCATCTCCCTCTTATCAAATTTATCAAACTCAATTATTCGTAATTATTATATTTTGCAACTCTTAGAAACTAGAAAGATGTCCGATTTGAAATTTAATATTTATAAAAATACGTAGTTATTAGTAACTAAATATTGATTTATTTTCAATAAAGTTTATGTAAAAAAATAGTATTAAAATTTTAATATTCAATTGCAGATTATTGTATCATATTTGATTTGTAAAAGCATCGCATGTGAATTCCGAAAATGTCATTCCGCCTAAATTTTTAAAATGCAATCTGGACCATTGATGTTATTCACTAAATATTATACATTAATTAATAGTTATAATGTTCAATCAAGAAATCGGTATTACTTGTGACTATTTTTAAATCAAACTTGTGACCATCCCTTAATTGAAACCTCTGATATTTAAACCATATATTGACCTCTTTTATAGTGGCAAAAGTACTAACCAGTAGAATATTAAGATAATGGTTAAATAAGTAAATAATGAAATAACTAAATTCACTTACTTAATAATGTTTGTGAGTGTGAAAACACCTAAGATAGTGTTATTAAAAACATAAATGGTTATGTGCATCAAATGTAATGAAGTATGTTCATTTTAATATTTTATGTAATGAAATATGCTCATTTTAATATTCTATCGCTAAATTTTTATATATGAAAATTAGATAATATTATAATTATAAATTTAGGTGATATCACACTCCTGTCTCTTTTTTAATAGAGAAAATTCTAAGAATAATGTTATATAAACCTACAGCTGTATACTCTATTACAAGTATCTTATACTATCTTTTTCATAATATTCGCTTTTAATTTATTATTTCTCATCATTTTTTAAGACATGCATTTAGACAAATGTTTTAAATTTACAAATTATTTTTCATATTTTATAATTAACATAAGTACATGATCGATCATAACAACACCTGATTGCACAATGTTTCCCTAAATTTAATGCATTCATCGTACATTTCTCAAACCATACGTACTTTCCCCTCGTGGCCGATTGTTTCGAGCCCGGGACGAACGAGTAATTTTTAATTATTTACTAAAATATTGGGTAGTAATTCGTACATAATAAAATTGGTTATGTATAACTAAGCATGTAAACGAGCCGAGTTATTCCTGAACTCTTCGAGCTCGGATCGTTAAAAGCTCGAAACGGTCCGAGCCTTAACGTGCTCGAGCTAAAGCCTAGATTAAAGCTTATTTAATAAACGAGCCGAGCTTAAGCTTCAAAGAGTGGGCTCGCGAGTTTAAACAAGCTCCATATATAATATAATTTATATTTTATATGTTTAATTTTTAATAATTATATATATCATTTTAATAAAAATATCAAAATAATACCCGAGCTCAGCCCGAACTTCATAAATATTAAACGAACCGAGCTCGAGCTCAACATAATAAGCTCTAAACAAACCGAGCTCGAGCTCAACATAATAAGCTCTAAACAAACTGAGCTCGAGCTTAAAAAGGCCTAAGCGAACCCGGCTTGATAAGTGTCTGGCTCGGCTCGGCCCGTTTATATCCCTATACATAACTACGTGATATATTATCAACTTATACAATATGATGTTAATTACTTATACACATTATGTATTAAAAAATTATGTTGTTTACAAATCAGTTTCTAAACATTATTCATTAGGGTTATGATACATACATCGTACTCTAAAGATCTCAACACCTTTGTCTATAATTTTTCTCACTTCTGGTTGGTTATCGGATCCAATTTTTATGTTTCCTAAATGAGTATTAAATAGAGTGCATCTATAAACACCCAATTATTCAATTATTATTTTTTTGTTTACTCAATCAAACAAAAAAAAAAGTCACAAATATTAATTTCAGGTAGAATGAGTAATTAATAAATTAAATTCAAATTATAAATATTTAATATTTTTACAGGCATGATGGGTTTTAATTAATTTCTCATAAAGAAAATAAAAACTCACTAAAGTTTTTTTTTCCTATCAAGAAGATGATGAACACATTCTCATTTCCATAACTTTCTTATGAGAATTGGAGTGTTTATAACTCACAAAACTAGGACTCTTAGCAGGCCTATATTCGGGCAGCAGCCTGCCCGACTTGTACCTTACCCCACATGCATTACACAGTGTTTTTGGGCCTTCTGGTCCTGCCCGCCACTGTGGGGTTCTCTGGGAAAGACAATGGCTACATCTCCTCCCCTGCCCGCTGCCCCCCTCTTCTACCTCGTGCTTCATCTGCTTGTACCTTCCCTGCCCGTAATCTTCACTTTTTGTGCTGTTTAGACTTGTACTTTTGTTGGGTAACAGAAGCTCACTGTCTGCTAACCAGTAAGCTTGATGGAGCAAAGGAGGGTCGGTGTTAATTGAGTAGTGTTGTGACCAGCATAAACGACTTGTACCTTTGAATTGGCTTCTTTTTCTTTTGCTTCTTGCTTTGCAAGGAACAACAAGTTTATGCATGGAAAGGTGGTTGCTTTTGTAGCGATTCTTGTTTACCTCAGAGCTTGCTGCTGAAGTGGTTGTACCTTGTGCATTAGAAGTTGTACTTCTAGGGTTTAAGGGCATTAGTGATGGAATGTAACTCCCACTGCTGGACAAACAGTCTTCTACAAAAATTGATAGCCATTCTGTGTTGCTATCTCCTTCTTCCTGCATAACCTTACAACTTAGAACCAGTTCATTAACGACTTGTACATCATGCATAAAGACTTGTACCTTCCTATGAATTTGACTATTTTGAGGAAAACTTAAAAAAGTAAAAAACACATTTCACCCAGAAAAAACAGAGACTTGAATAGAAGAGAGAAAAAATTTTCTTGAATGCACAAGCACATAAAGTAAATGGTAGTACCATGGAGTGACCGGAGAAGAGATCATCAAGGCTACTGAGTTTAGAGAAAGACGGTTGCTCCGGCTGATAGTTGGCCGTAAACCCACCTGAAACAGAGACGTTCCGGCAGAAGTCCATGCTTTCTTTCCTTAAAAGTAGAAAACACAAAGAAAAAGAGGATTTTATTTTGGGAATAAAGCACAGATTTTTCTACCAAGGCTTTTTATTTCGGTGTAAATTACATATTTGGTCCTTGGACTATCTACCCATGAGCTGTTTAGTCTACTCACATTTTACTTTTTTATTTTTCATCCAAAATAGTTGGTTTTAATCCAAACCTCTAATTACGTCGATAAAAGTTATATCTTTGACTTTCCAGGAGGATGAGTCATTATCCTGGTGCTTAACATGTAAAGGAATCTATAATCGAGTCTAGTAGATATCTCCTTGTATATAACAACAAAAATAACGATATTTAACCCTGTAATCGGGATATAAAAAATAATAATTGATAGCTTGTATAATAAAAATATCATATTTAATCAAATTTTTAATTTTATTATTTTAAATTGTTTTATTTATAACCTAATAAATATTTGTCTTAAATGTAACAACAATAATGATTTATAACTTGTATAAGAATACAATAATTTTAATTCGTATCATGATATTATGTTTCTTCGGTCACGTCTGTTCTCAACCTTGCGACTTGCGTCGACGCTTTCAGCGCTAGTTTGAGTGTTAGACGCGTCTGTCGTAATTTCTTTCACATTTTATAATTATTTAATTCATTTTTATTAATATTTAATATTTATACTTATTTAAAGCTTTTATTTGACTATTGTCAATTTTGAAAATAATAAATATCTACATCATATACAAGGGCCACCCAACCACCATATCGAAAGTGGATTACAACATATATTTGTCCATTTAATTGAATACAAACGCAGGGTCACATGGGATATGTGAGCATCTTCTACGTGTTGCTCGTCTCTATGAAAAGTAGCAACTAAGTCATGGTTTCTCAAATGTTCCAAGTATCAAAACCATCAACCTTTTACAGATTAATATATTATAACTTAATAAGTTTTGGCCCTAAATCATGAGAAACTTTTATTAAATCAGTTTCGACGTATCGCGATTGTAGCTTTACGGTTAGTGATATAAATTTATAATAAAGATTCCGACATCAAATCCTAACACACGTTAAAAAAACTATGAGAGACATGATTTAGAGCATTCATCTTGATGGTGGGACCAATCGGTTGGTTACCCCCTAGCTTTGGTTACCCAAAATTCCAAAAAAATAAAATAAAGTTTTGTTGTGATTGAATTTTGGGTTTGTAAATCGTAAAGTGTTCAATCATTCTAAATCCGGAGATGATTAAATATGGTGTTATGGAAAGAATCAACACAAAGAGTAGGGGAGAAATGACTTTTGACAATCAGTCTCATATTTAGAGGTGAATTTCTGAAAAACAAACAACTCGTAAGAGGTTGCATATAGGGTCCTGTGATAGACCATTGATGCTTAAACGTATAATATATTTTTAATTTTTCTAGGGGTTTCACGCCCTTGCTGATTTGTGTGCTACCTTGAACTTAGTTCAATTTATCATTATGCCACTCAAAGAGGTTGCATACGTAAATAACATTAGATCGTTGAATTATGACGATTAATTGAGGAAGTTAATGTCATTGTTGGAACCGGAAACATCAAAGAATTCGTGTCAAATCCATAAATCATGTGAGGCTATCACTTTAAGTATAACCGTTGGATGCTCGTCATCTCCTCTCACGTATTGACCTTGTTATGTCGTTGGGCAACTCTCTCATACCCAATGTGCATAATCAATGTTGTCTAGCATTTCACAACATCCATGTGCCTTGTACAATTGGTATATGTGGTTGATAGCTAGTTTACCCAAATATTCTTGTTCATACAACTGGACAATACCTCTACAAAAGTGTTGTACTTTCACGTAAAGTTCTTTCGGACATCTTCAAGTCCTTATCGATCTTATGCATCACGAATAGCATCGTATGCTAGTCGACATATTGTGTATGTACACTTCTGTAATGGACTAAAACTTCTTTTGCCTTCTAAAAAATGAAAGTTTATCTCTTTGTATTGTTAACTATTCATATGAATAGTTCTCAAATTTAAAATATAATCCACAATATATTAATATATTTGTTTAGCAATCCTACTTTCTTCCTCCAGTGTCCAATTTATTTATGCGATTTTCTAATTTAATATCATTTTGTTAGCGGCAAAATTAATTAAAAACTATGATTTCGACAGGAAAAGAAAATAAAAACTAATAAGTCAACTTATAGCTGAAGTTCGAGACAGATGGAATTTAAAATGGTACTGCAGGCCAAAACATTTTTTGGTCACAATGAGCGTTTAAAATAAGAAATTAAAAACTCCGATTTAAACAATATAATAAGACTCTAAAATGACCATGAGTTAGCGTCCAAGACGAATGATCGACGAGTCTGCACATTATTATTTTTTGTTACAATTAGTTAATATTAGTTAAAGATCAATAACTAGCAAAAACTGCGTCCATATATAACAAATCATCCGATGGCCTACTCACTTAGGTACTGTGTTCCCATATGGAAGGTCCAAGGTTTTAGTTCTGCGAAGGTTTCGATCAGAAATGACCATGATAACGATTAGACCTCGTACATGTAAGGCAATGCTCTACACCCGATATAAGCTCTAATAAGAAACACTGCTTTTAAAGAAAAGTTACCGTCCATAAGGAGATTAACTTAATCTGGGATTTTCAAAAAATAATAATAATAATAATAAATAAATAATAAAATTGAGCGTAGTCAAGATTCTGAAAGTGGACGGCAAGAAAATGCCTAAAAGAAGATTTTGTTTAGACAAATACACGACACCCAATTCGATTATTATTGGAAAACCCTAATGCAATGCATACAATACAAAGTGGTCAACCTAAAACTAAACTGCTTTATTTAATTTAAATAATAAAATATTCTCCAAAAACGCAAGCGCTAAATTCAAATTCAAATACGATAGATTGTTTTTTTAAGTGTCTTTTTTTTATATTTTATTTTGAACATATCACTATTTGTAAAATATATTCATATTTATTAAGAATGAGCGACTTTGGTTGAAGGGTGAACACAAAATAAAAAAGCATATGCTTTGTTGATCAAAGATTTAGTATGGACAAGCCTAGTAGATAGCCTAAAAAGTCAACTTTTCATGTTCATCCCATTTGTACCATTGCCAATGATTCAAGGTAAAGGAGATGTGAGATGGGAAGGACCACCATCGTCTCATTTCTCTTTCTCTAGTCTCATTCTCTCCGTCTCTCTCTTCTATCTAAGTTTTTTATTTAAATAGAGAGGGTTGGAAGGGATAAGTTTGAGATAGGGTTGGAAAGAAAGATGGAAGATGAGGATGGTGTTGCGCCGATGTGATAAAAAAGATGGGAATGGTGGCTGAGCGCACGTAGTAGTAGCCTAGTAGGATGACGACCTTGTCATCCTTCAAAATTTGTTTGTCATGTTAGAGTATCAGCAGTCATTACACCTATTACTAACTGTCACATCAGTATTACTATCTCATTATTAACAATCCACAGTCATAAGATACATCATTCACATTAGTAGACTCATACACAATTATTATATAATCTAACAATTATCAGAAATTGATGGGAGCAGTAACTCTTTTTTTATATTATATTCATAGTAAGCCAAATATTAAGCAAGCATAACATAGTAAAATTGGTTAAATCACATGAATGCGACGAGAGAGGTTCAGGTTCAGGCTCGAATCATGGTTCCTTTCTTTATACAATTTCAATTTTTTTAAAAGACGAGCTTTCCATCCCCGATTCCTTGCACACTAATCGGTTTTCAATTTCATATTTATATTTTTATAATGTTATTAATATTGAAATAATTAATTTTGTATATTGTTTGTTTAACTTTTGTAACTTTTAACATACAACATTTGACGTATATATGAATATGTAGTTGTGACCGTATCACTTTTTCTACATTTCTATATAAGTTTTCTCGTATTGATATTTATCTGAAATTGTATATTTTTAATATTATAACTTTAAAGTAAAAATTTTATGCTTAAGATGAAAAAGTTACAATTTTTTTTACAAACTTGTCTTTTCTCTTCATTGATTATGGTAGACGTCATATGAATATCCTAAATGTTTAAATTATTTGCCGTTTTATTTTAAAATTATAATTTTGGATGATTGTTTCTATACTTTTTCATCATAAGCCCCGCCACAATGTGTAGCGATAAATAACTCGTTTATCTTAAATTTAAAATTTTGGTTGAAATGAACATTTTTTAAAAAAAAACTTACAGACATTCCCGTTCGTGACAGGTATGAGTGAGCAATGACGAACATAACCACGACCAGCCACAATGGTGGTCACGAGCTACATGGCTCGTTATTTGGTTTTTTGGCTTGTTATCCACCTTTCCCGAGCACTACTTTGGTTTCTCTTAGTCATGCTACTCTGCCATATTAGTCATGGCTAATCATCTAGGGTCACCCCATGACAAGTTTTTTCGTTTTTGTTTTCTTCCAACCAATGGTGTAATACATAATTAATTTTCTGGGGGTCTAAAGGTGGTAGACCGGTAGAGGTAGTGACTTCGGTCATTGTTGTGGAGATAAGATTTGACAGTCAGTCATAACAGTCATTATAATACACAATCTTTATTGAGTTTCGCCTCTATAGCTAAGTTTGTTTTTAAAATTCATTCTCATTACGTTTTGTAATCATTAACAATAGCAAAAGATCGAGTTATATTATCAATAAAATTTGTGTTATGAAACCGGAGCATTTGAAGATATATTGGTATGATTATAATTAAGTGCCAAATATGAAAGTAGAAGCCTAGCTATCATCTTAGAACCATGCATATATTTACAACTGCCAATAAGTCTCCGGCCATAAATTAATAAACGACACCTCCAAGAAAATACCCCTAGAGAAGAGGGTACGTATATATATATATATATACACTATATTATAAAGCATTTAAGTCATTGAAATCTCTTAATTTTAAGTAATTTGAAATTACTAATTTACCCCTTATTT
>JAUEJL010010578.1:0-10046 GCA_032274825.1 Drosophyllum lusitanicum | reverse complement strand
ACCAACTTTAAAATTTTAAAAATAATACAATTAACTTTTATAATCCTCTCATTGTGTACAAACAACTTTTTTATGTGTCTGTTGTTTAGTTACCATTGTATACAATGAACTTTGTCATTACTTCCATAGTATATGACAAGTTGTATACAATGTAAGGATTATAAAAGTTGGTTGTATTTTTTAAGAAAATAAAGTTTTTATATATAATGGTAACTAAGACAAAGTTTATTGTGTTTTAATACAATTTACCCATAGTAATAATCCACAGTTGTTCCCGGTGCAACGCACGGGCTATTAAATTACTAGTTACTTCATATTCAAGGAAAAAAATTCAAACAACTTGTATAATTTAGTTAAAATAGGTCTTTGAAATAATATTTTTTAACATTAACACAACAATTTCAGTACTAAACTGTAATTTTTAGCAAAAAAATGCATTTTTAATCATCAAACATTAATTACAAATAATATACCCATAAATGATGATATGTAGTATTATAATGGATAAAATTTTAAACCCTAATAAAAAATAAGTTTTGTTCGTAGACATCTCTTAAACCGTCGTGAGACCAGCTAGATCATTAAAGTACTAGGTAACAATACCACCAAACACTAGTACTACGTTGAGATTTGTTAAAATTGAACACCAGTAAGATTTCTACCACAATCTATAACAACAAATCTCATATACAAAAAACTGTTAAAAGATGTACAGAATCGCCTACTGAACAACAAATCTCCCGTTGATCTCCACGGCTCCACCCTTTGTGAGCCTTAAAGGCTTGAGTAACAAGAACAGGTTTTGGAGCATATACTCTGTCACGCAAAGAGAAGAAAACAAGATCCTTTTAAAACTGCAACTACAGCCCTTCAAAAAAACACCCTTGAGCTCCTTGAACCTTTAAAAGACACCTTTGAACTTTTCTCTCTTTTATATCACAACCCCTGAAATATTACAAAATATAACTATTAGACCCTTCAAACTAACTGACACAGCCAACTCTTTCAACAAGATTTATAATTAAAAAAGATAAAGAAGAAGAAATTTATATATATATATATATATATATGTGTGTGTGTGTGGGCGCGCGCGCCTTTTTTTACATATATGTTTATATATATGGTAAAGTTTTATAGAGAACATTTTATTCGCGAAATATACGGAGGACGTTCAAAATTCGACAAAATTACCATTATTTTTGTACAGAAAACAATTCTTCCAGATTTCAAAATGAAATGTAGACAATCAAATATTTCTCCCAAAGACTTACAAACAAAAATGTAACAGAACTGATCAAATAAAGAACAAAAAGAGATGAAGAAGAAAATACTCAGAGGCAACAGATTATTAGCCTCTTCAACAGTGAGGGAGACGAACACAGCAGTTTGAGTGAGAGAGATGAAGAAAGGTATATTGTTCGTGTCTTGTAAAACGATACTAGCCCTCCTTTTATATTAGCAAGAATAAAATGAGGCCAGCCCCTCCAACTTTTAAGAAGAACCAAAACCACCCAAACTTCCTTATTTAGCTTTTGTCTTGAGCAAATTACACCCTTCTATTTAAGAAGATGAATATACCCTGAAACAATTAAAAAAAGAAATTAAAAGAGGAATGGGAAAATATTCACATTAGATTGACAAACAACAAAGCAACTGGCATTAACTACGCTTTTGCACCTTGTGTCGCGGTAAGTGATTTAAATTTCACAAAAAAGAATGCTAAAAAAACGATTTTAATTTTAATTTAAACGCTTTCTTTCGATCCGGTTAATTAATTGACAGGTTTGTATGGATCCAATAGGATCGTTGCTTTGAAAGTTTTTTAGTATTGTTTCGATTGGATCAAGTGCTAATTTAGTTTATTTGATTAATCGCTTTGTGTTTACAGAGAAAAGGTTGCAGCTTGTGCCCAACATTATGTTGGTGATGGTGGAACAATAAGAGGGATTAATGAGAGTACTGTCGTAGATTTCCATGGCTGTATAAACTCAAGTTTATAAATTGGGTTGGGTTTTTCTTAAATTTCTCAAAATTGTTGCAGATCATGGTTGGCTTTGACTACCCCGATTTAATTGATGGGTTAACTTACATTGTGAAGAACAATTTCATCAAATTGATGATGCGGTGAAGAGGATTCTTGGCGTGAAGTTTGTGATGAGAACCCGTTTACAGAATATTATATATATATATATGCATATGCATGGGGAAATACCTCGGAGCATTCTAGAATAATAATTACGATCGTTATCATTCTAGAATCCGTTTTCTTGTTAGAAATATTATATGAAAGAATTATCTGATTATCATTTTTTGGTTTATATATAATACAGGATCATCGAGATTTGGCTAGGGAAGCCGCAAGGAAATCTTTAGTCTTGCTAAAGAACGGTAATTAAATCAGCTGACCAACCGATGCAAAAAAAGTCGATGAAAATCTTGGTAGCCGGTACTCATGCTGATGATATTGGTAATTAGTGTGGTGGCTGGACAATTGAATGCCATGGAAAAACAGAGCCGGCCCAAACAATTAGGCTCCCGAATCTTTAAAAAAACACACTAATATTAATATAAAAGCAAAATATTAGGCTAATATTAATAATATTTAATTAATTTAATTTAATTATTCAAATACTCAAGGTAAAAGAACAATTTTAAAAATCAATATTCAATCATCAAATCTCATAACTCGTAAAGTATTCAAATACCCACTATTCAACAATCAAAACTCATAACTCAAAAATTATTCAAATACCCAATATTCAAGAATCAATATTCATTAATCAAAACTCATTACTCAAAATCAATATTCAATAATCAAAACTCAAAAACAAATGATTAGAACTTATGCATCTGGTTTTTTGAATTTCTGATCTGAGTAGATTGCTATGAACCCATGAATATCAACAATTCAAGAATGAAGAATAAAGTATTTAACAGCAAGTCAGCCATAGAGCTACTCAACTCATCTTGAACAACTAAATAATCATAAAAAAAGAAGAACTAAGAACATTAAAATTTAGAAATTAGAACCGAAGAACAACTAAGAATAAAAAAGGAATATTAGAACAATAACCAAAAAGGTGAAATTACTTGCAATTCTCGAGTTGCGATTTGGGAACTGCCGGTGCTGACTGCATAATTCCCAATTCTGATTTTCAATTCTAGCAATCAAGTTGTAATTTGGGAATTTGTGAATTGCTCATCTGCTCTGATTTTATGAACTATGGTTTAATCCTAAAATTTTATACATATAAAACGGTTTAACCTTAAAACTTTTTTAATAAATGCTTAAATTCTAACAAGATTGAGGATTAGATCATATTTACCCTATTAATATCGCATTGGAAGTTTATTAATATTAAAGAGAGAGTTGATTAGAGGTGGAATTTGTGAAGTTGTGCGATACCAGGACCGGCCCTGAGCCTGGGCCACCAAGACAATGGCTTGGGGCTAATAATATTTAAATGTCTCGCTATGTATATATTCAAGTCTAGCTAGTTAAATAATAGAAAACGCCTAAGAAATATAAAAAAAGTAGACCTAATTCCCGACCACTCTTCTCTCTGCCTCTTGGCTCTCACGTCGCTTGATTATCGAATGAAACTGTAACGCCCCAAAAAAACTTTTATTTATAAATTGAATTAGAGTATATAAAGTATTTATGACATTCCATTCATACTTTGACGAGGTCCCCAACAGGGAACTACACGGCGTTTTATGGAGTACACATCATTGTCAAAATATATAAACAAGTATTGTTTCTTTCAAAACACTATAAAAGATAATATTAAGAAATGGGCTTCAAGCGGAAAATGGTTAGCATGAGCTGCCTTCACTGTGTTGGAGCCTTCCCATGGTCCTTTCCTGAAAAAAAGAGTAAAAAACAACAGTAAACATAAAGCTTAGCACACAGTTCACACACACATACACTCACCTTTTAAAATAAAATGTGGCTACAATAAAGTGTTGGGGCCTTGTGCCTTAATTTTGGGTTTAAATACCCTTTCCCATTACCCTTGTTTGACACCATTAGTCCTTCAACTTTAAGGAGGATAGCAACAAAAACACCAAAGTAAATATTTAATAATTCACTTTTATTATTATTATTATACCAATTCGGGAAATGTGTATTACAGAAACCGAACATCGAAACATTATTTATGGAAACAAACTGTTTATTGAGAGTCTCGATCACTAGAAAAGAACCGCTTCTTGAGAGTCCGAATCCGTTCTCTTTCTGTTTGCAACTCTCACTGCTAATTTGATCGACATTTTCACCCTCCCATTTTACTCCTTGATTGAAGTTTATGGTCTCTTTTGTTACCAAAAGAAGGTCAAAAGTCAGTAACGAGATAATGAGCAAGGATTCCCATTGAAGATCAGCAGTCACAAACGAGATAATGAGCAGGGATCAAGTGATCGAATGTGAAACAAATACTAGGGTCAGCCATGGTAAGTTACTTAATTGGACTTTATTAGTCTTTTTTCGGTGTTCTTGCTTAGTTTTTCTAGTTTGAAGATTTATTTATCCTAAACAAATACATTTCTTTTCGGGTGTGAATTTATTTATTTTTTGCTATTTTAGGGCTGGGGCGTTTTAGAAATTAGTCAACGTTTAACTATTTTTAGTCAACATAATCACTTTTCTTTTAGTTAATTATTGGTTGGTTGGTTGTTAATTTATTCAGTATTCACTAAAGAGTTTCTATTACACTAGTATTCGCTAGTTTTGTTTTGGATTTAAGTGTTGCATACATTGAATATTTTTTTGCTTGTTAGCAATATTGATAATAGGTGAAAAAGATGTTATTAAAGTGGTTTTGTTAGTGATACTGATTTATTTGCTTGTTATTGATATACATATATAGTTGAATTTTTAATAACAGTTTTTTAAAAGTCAGTGGTACCCTTAAGTTTACATCCATGTATAAAAACCAAATTGAACATCAATTCTATAGAATATTTCAAGTTTCTAGGAACACGGGAACAGATTGATTAACAACTTGTAGTTGATTGAAGAGATCGATCGAAACATGTTACTTTCAAATGAATCCATCAAAATGTACAAGAAATCGTATAAAAAGACCCCCTTAAAAAAATTCCTAGGGCCCAAAAATTAATTGGACTGGTCATATGTGATACCTTACCTTATATTGTTGTATCTTAATGTAAATTGTCTTGACTAAGAAGTACATTTTGCTAAATGCATATCAAAATATTACTTTCCTCCAAATAGTTTGTGTGTAGTGTGAAGTGAGTATGATCCCACCAACCTAAAACGTGTTAGAATCATACTTAAGATCGTAAATAGATAGGATAGTACTCAGGATTGTAAGATGGCATGTGAGATTGGTATGATCGTTATACGTTTCTACGATCCCACATATATCTTATTTTTATTATTACTATTATTTTTTACATTTTTTTATTATTACTATTTTTTTACATTTTTCAAATGGTCAACATTGTGCTAACAACAATTATTCGCATTTTTCTACTTTACGCACATGTCACATGTTTGATTTTTCTTTTATTATAAGAGATAGAGTTTTACGAGAAGAAGATCTTGTTTAAAATAAGAAATTGATGTTGTGCACAATGTGTCTAGATTTATTGACTGTGTTTAAGCTAGCGGCACATATTAAATTTTATTATGATATGTAAACCAATAAATTATGGTGAATTTTTATTCTATGCTATTAATATTTAAAATTTGGATGGTTTAATGTATGTTATTTTAAAATTTAATGTTTCATTCCCTCGTAAAAACGTTATATAATTGGTTTTTGATAAAAATTATAGCATATAAAAAAACTAAAAAAAGTTTAGTGACTTGTGATAGAATCTTAGGAATTTTGCAAAGATGAAAACGATCCTGATCTTAATTAATAACCTTAATTGGTGTGTATCACTTTTACTACTAACGAACCCATGGTATGCTCGGTGGGTGGTAGGGAGTTTTGCTGGTTGCCAGTGGAAACGACGAGAAAGAATACGGTGATACATTTCATATTGATTTGAGATTTAAAAACTTAACTTTGACGGCGGTTTACGGATTAAGGTTTGTGAGAGAGATATTGGGAATAATTTTAAGGAATTAAATTGAAATTGGAAAAATAATTAGTTAAGATTTCATATAATATTTATAATTTTATAATTGATCAGAAGAATTATTATTATTAAAGTATAAAACCAGTTATATAGTAATAAATTTGAAACCACAAAATTTGCAACAAGAAATGTGCAATCAGTTGTATAATTGTGCCCATATATGTATGATCATGGTTGTTCATAGGAAAGGTGTCTGCGTTTTGTTTTGTAATTGTTTTCTTTCATTGTAAAGGTTGTCTAAGTGGTGCTCCATCTTGTAGCACCCCTTGTATTCTTGCTTTGTTTAATAAATCTTGTCCTAAGTAATGGTTTAAATCTCAAATTTTTATATCTATTTTGGTTTAAACTTTAAATTTTATTTCAGATAGTTTAAACCTTATACTTTAAATAACTTGTTATAATAAACCTTAAACTTCATGTGACTTGTTATGATAACCTAAGTGAGACTCATCACAACCGTTTTTCAAGAAAAAAACATCTAATACATTAACAAACAAGTAACCGGAGCTAGTGATCATATCTGCCATTGATGTACCAAAAAATCAGCTCAAGAGTATAATTATTTGCAAGAATAAGCCATCTGCAGTTTGCTCAACCACACTCGTCATTGACCCAGACATCATTACCCGATATCATGTCTTTCCTGAATGGTGGCAATACTTTTCAAGGCTTGCCATATCTGCTTCCACAATCTGATTCACCATATCCTAAACTTGGCTCATTCTCCATTTCATTGTTGGTTGTTTCAACTTTCAACAACCACTTGTTAGCCACCGCAACCAACTTTTGTGCAGATTTGAGGGAATAGTTCCCTGTAAGCCAACAGTCTAAAATGAGTTGAAGTTTTCTTAAGTCATGAGAGATGTGCGGTGTTACCCAATCCAATAGCATTTGCTCGTTTTTTGGCTTGTTAAGATGCAACGGTCTCCTACCTGTAGTGATAAGTTCATATAAGAAACTTCACTGGCTTTTGCGTGGTCAACAAACCGCAGAACATTCACTTTTGTGATCCATTCCTTGTGGCCCTAAAAACAGTAAATATAGGAACATAATTATCATACTTAAAGAATGACAGACAATATGAGACAATCATACATCAAATAATTAATGTTATTACTTGATCGTATATTCAACAAGGTTTTTCACACACGGCGTTGTGACGAGATTTTAAGCATACATTCTAAGAGAAGAGACGGCAACATATTTAAACCAACTTTCAATTTAACCGTCGGCTGCTCCTGTTGGTGATTTTAGTGTCATCAAGTCATTTAGTATAATCGGAATTGACATGAGACTAGTCGATTCTAGACTTAGTTATAATTCGGGTTTGGAGGTGAGGAGTGTACAGTCGAATAAACTAAGTTGGTATCGGGAATACGGTACGGGGATACGGGGGCTGGCCTCTGGAGGGGTTCCAAGGGGCAGCAGCCGCCCCATAACCGCCCAAAAGCCGCCGGTAACCACCGTGATTGACGCCTATATATAGGTTGTCTCGGTTTTTGTGCAAGGTACAGAAAACGAAACACGAACGATATACGAGAGAAGAATATACGATTACACAAGTCGATATTCTGTCGAAATAGTCTCTGATAAACGAAAACAAAGCAAAGATATTCTGTTTTTGGATTTGAATAAAGCCTGTAATTCAAATCAAGTTTTTGGATTATCCTATATCTGAATTTGTGATACCTCAGGCAAAAGTGTCGAATTACAGATTACGAAAAGTGTATTGAACACGATCCACGAAATTATCCAAGTTATATATTGTTATTCTTGATCTTGTATCAAACCCTTTCCTGCAACAGCTCCAAGCTATTTCAACTATCAAATAACAATTACCTTCATATATTCGTCCACATAAGTAAGTGACAACTAGCCGTGGAATTCTTTTTCTGGCCTCTTACTATGCTCACCTTCTTTATTAATTTTATAACGAAGTTTTTCTAACCCATGCCTGCTACAGTAATCTCTTTTTTTTGTGTGAAGAAAATGACTGTAAAATAACAAACATAGCACATAAAAGTAACATACGTTATATATAATTATATAAATCTGCATAGCCTAAATACAATTTTATAGCACATTTAATATGCAATAAGTACACGAAATATCAAAATTATACTTGAGAAAGAAATTTTCATATAGAAAAGAAATTTGTTTAGAAAAAGTAATTTTCATCTAGACAAGCCATTGTTTTTGAACGTTTTAGGCTTTAAACAGTGTTTGTTATTTTCTTAAGGAAATTATGAAAGTAATCATGAAATTTTGTAAATTATCAAATTAGAGTACGCAGTTTTTAAAAAGAAAAATTCTATTTCTTCTATCTATTCCTCTTACTTCTTCCTGCCAACTCAAATAATTCTTTTTGCTTGTCTCATCCATTAATTTTAATACTTGTCTTCTAAGAGGATCACGTCAACACCTAACACACATATCAATAAGTTTTTTGTTTTTTTATAGTCATAGAATTTATATAGGTCAAATTTTATTATATTTCAAGACTTCTCTCGCATCACAACAAAAAAAATACATCAATAATAAAACTAACAGTTTTTTTTATCTTTTTATAACCATAGTATTTATATGTAACATCCTCATCTTGGGCCTAGTTGTAATTCGTACATGAGTGTACGTAGTTATTATAATAGGAAGTATATTATGTATGTACTTGTTGAATTAAATGAATGTATGTTTGTATGTTTATGTGTTTTAAGCATGTCAAGTGTATGTACGTATGTATGTATGTTAAGTATATATGTATGTATGTAATTAATTAGAAGGAAAACCTCATGTGAGGTAATCCAGAGGCAACCGCCTCTGGAATAGATAAATATATATATGTGTGATTTAGTTGACTTAAAGTCAAAGATAGCAAAACACAAACACACTTCTCTTTCTTTCTCTGCTCTCGGATTTCAAAAGAAGAAGAAGAACGCAGCTGTTGTTGCTAATTCACAAAGGTTAGCAACATAGATTCAAGCTTGCTGGAAGATTATATATATGTTAGAATCACAAAATCATGCAAGAACACCATGAAGAACATGCAAAAGCTTACTTTAAAGTGGGTTTTGGTATATTTGGTGTTCTTATATGGTTTAATGTGTTTATGATGACTATTTGGATAGAATATAATGGCCTAAGATGATCTGGGCAAAAGAACAATGAAAATGTAACCTTTGGAATGGGTTTAAGCATGTATCGGAATTTCAGTCTATGAAGTTGTCGGATTCCGAGTTGATGAAGTTGTCGGAATCCGCAAGTATTGAAAACCGAAGGATTTGTCGGAATCCGATAGAAGTGTCGGATTCCGCATATCTGTCGGATTTTATGTCTCGGATCTTCCTTAGTGTCAAAATCCGACAGTGTCGGATTTTATGATTTGGATTTCCTTGAGTGTGGAATCCGCAAGTTGTCGGATTCCCTAAATCCGCAAGTTGTCGGATTTCCCTCCATGTGTCGGAATCCGCAAGTGTCGGATTTCACATGCGTGGTTGGAATTCCTAAGTGTTGGAATTCGATTGGTAAGTATCGGATTTGCATGAGTTATAAGTTTCGGATTTCATGAATCCGACAGAACCATCGGATTTCCCAAATCCGACAGTTCTGGCGGATTTGTGATATGTCCCAAGTTAAGTGGTTGTTTTGTGAGTCTTGTATGCACATGTGAATGATTAATGTAAGTATAATATGCTAGGTGAACTTGTTGTGTTAAAGGACTCGAAAGTAAATACCTGTGCGTAGTAAACTGCTCAGGTGAGTGCCTGCTTTCATGAGACTCAGTAGAGTAAGACTTGCATGCTAGATGATTGTGTGAATGTATTATGTATGACTAACTTGCTTTTGCAGGTATGCTTAAGAAGGTAAGTTTATGTATTGCATGATGTTACGAAGTGTATTAGGTGCATGCCAGTGGGTCCAGATTGGAACCACTTAGT
>JAUEJL010010567.1:0-10047 GCA_032274825.1 Drosophyllum lusitanicum | reverse complement strand
AAGTGTGGGGTATTTTGATATCGCCAAATTTAGATATATATTTTAAGCGATATCTGTTTTATTTTAGCCTGTTATTGGTCGTAAATAAGTAAAAGATACTTAATTATCTTCATTTATTGAATTTCAGGTCAAAAAGGAGGAATATGAAAAGTTTTGAGCAAAAACTGAAGAAACGGAGAAAATAGGAAAAGCTGTCCGCGCCGACACACCTCCACTGTCTTGATCATATCTCACACATACGAACTCGGATTGAGGTGATTCAAAAGGCCACGAAAACTAGACTCAGATGGCTACAATTTCACTTTTATGGTCATGTAGTAAAAAAGAAAGATCGCGGCGCGACACATGCAAGAATCGCGGCGCGAAGAAGCTGTTCAAGATAAGGCTTATATGCTCGTCACGTGTGATCGCGGCGCGACCGTTTCCTGGGTCGGGGCGCGACGCGTCAGATCACGTCAGAATTCAAAGTTTAAAAGAGTTTTGGATCGCGTCAAACTCAACCGTCGTGACGCGACACTGACAAAGAGGGTAATTGCCGGAGAAGATTTGTCGACGAGGAGGGGTCGTTGGAAAAGAGGCGTTGATGAAGATTGTAAGGAGTCTTTGTGCAATACGATGGAAAGAAACTTGAAAGGAGAAGACTGTGAATTCTATAGGAATTTATTCAATTCCGTTAGTTGATGGAAGGATTTCTAAAATCCACAAGTAAAGAAATTCAAGGAATTAATCAAATTTCATTCAAGCCATTCTCTTAACCAAACAACCCAATCACGAAATTCACAATTTCTATTACATTTAATTTCAGTCAATTCCCGTAAACCACATATCACATATGGTCTAATTAGATAGAGGTTCATAGTTGGTTTATATCTAAGAAGACATTTAAATGTATTAGGTTCTAACTTTTAACCCGAAAATGAAATATATACATTTCACACTAATATCATGTATAAGTTAGTGTAACTCACCTGATCCACAGCACGCCAATGACAACAAATTTCACAAGTTGAAAAGCTAATGAGTCCAATTGCGAGGGCATACAATGTAACTTACTGGTTAATACAAGCTCAATTGTAACATTCCTAAGTCCCATGACCCCAACGGACCTAGTTCCAAGTCGGACCAACTCCAAAGTCAGACCACACACTAAGTCGGACCACACATACTAAGTCGGACCATCACTTAGGTCAGACCAATCACCAAAGTCGGACCTACACTTACTAAGCCGGACCAATCACCAAAGTTGGACCAACACTTACTAAGTCGGACCATCACTTAGGTCGGACAAATCACCAAAGTGGGACCAACACTTACTAAGTCGGACCAACACTTCCAACATAAGTCGCACCACCCCCTGCCTACCAGTGTAAGTCGGACGAGGACTCAAGTCAGACCCAGCAGGTCATCTTCGTCGGACCACTCGGAGAACACGCGTAGACACTTTTGAAAAATCGGATTTCTCTAAAACTTAACCAAAATGATTTATTTCAGTTGCAAACACTTATCCATTCATCTAGACCAACCCTACTCATTTTCTCATATTTTTATTAAGGATTAATCCCCTAAACACCCTCTCTTTCTCTCGGTTCATACTCTCTCTCGAAAACCCTATTTCAGACCTAAACCTCACGACAATCAAGCTAAACTCCATAAAAATTGTATCTAAATGATCACAGAGTGATAGTAAACATTACCTGATGTTTCTTTTAGAAATTCCTTACAGTTTGAATGACAAAACCTGAAGATTCTCGTTCCCCTGTTCTTGTTCTTGACACCAAGCACACACACACGACACAACTTGCTCTTTGCTTCTTCTTTCTCAATGTAACAGTAAATAGACCAAGGTAAAGCCCTAATCCTTATATACATATTCTTAAAAAGGCCAAGCCCAAACCTTAACAGCAATAAAATTAATAAGAAATATTCCTTAAGCATACTTCAAGTAACTAAGCCCAACTCAAACTCATATTTATAACTTGAATAAAATGCATCGAAAATAACACTAACACTGGTAACGAATATGTTTTATTTATTTTTCGGAATCTGGATATTACATCACAAATCAAAGAAACCCATCTAAAGAAACTTGTTCTGAAACCCCCATTTGAAGTTGAACACCCATTTGAATAAGAACTTTTGATGAAACCGATGAACACCATGAAGACGAACAATCGTTTCACCTATGAACCAAAATCAAAACATGAACACTTAGATTTGGACTTCCATCGAACCCAGATCTGGAAAACATTGATAAACAAACCAAAAAGTTGAAACCCATGTTTATGATTGCAAATCTGAACCTAATCGAACCCTAAATATATGGTCTGAGTGTATATTAACAATAAAAAAATTGATCCATATGGGTATGAATCAAGAACCCTAAATCTATAAAATCCGGAAACCTAAATAAAAACAAATGAAATTTGGAATGTCACTTGAATCGAGAGCCCTAAAGATCCCTGGTCTCAAAGATAAAATAGATCGCTCAAATTGATTGGAAACTTCTCTAGTCTCGAAGATCGACCATTTAATTGTCGTTGTTGTTGTTGTTATTATTATTAGTATTATTAAAAAATATTTTTATATTGAATTATTTTTAAAGAAGATAAAACAGTTAAGTGCCACATCATATAAACCAGTGTTAAGCCAACATCTTACCTGCTAATCTGCTATACCAGGTTGAATACATAAAATGGTAAGTTCGGTATATTAAATAGTAAATTTCAAAGTTTGATATACACAATAACAAAACATTACAAGTTAGATTATTTTCAGAAACTAAACTTAATAAAATATGTCTTTACAAGGACTAATGTTCACTATTGCACTTCAAAAAAAAGGACTTTCAACGGTTCATATTGTATGTCTAGTGAAATTAAAGGGACGAGCTTCTAGTTTAATTTTTGTATCTATATTTGGTAAATTTGGTGTTGGGTTTTTTGTAAATTGATATCTCAATCTTGGGGACTCCTTATTAGTAACATAACATTTGATTTTATAAAAAAAAAGTGCACACTGTATTTATATACCGATCTACTATGATGTTTCATCACCTTACTTAACACTTCAATCAACACAAGTTCAAAACTTGGTCATATTGTGCTCCCATTACGGATCCTTCATAGTTTTAAAGCTTAGCTGGGCTTTTCAATGTTGTACGCCTGTACATTTAAATCTCTGAATAATTTTTATGTTGTTCAAAAGGTATGTTTGTATGAGTGCAACTCTTAGAAACCTCACTTTACATCTCTTAAGGGAATAACGCACTATGTTCGATGCACTTTAAATAATGGTTTACATGTATAAGCCTCCATGACTACCGGACTTAATAATTTAACTATTCAACTAAACTTATATTATATTAGTAGATTAAATATCTGTATGATATACGAGTTTGTTTATGGAAATAATAAATATTAATCATCAATAAAAAGATATTTAATAATTATAAAACACTAAAATTTTGGAATTTAAAAAATGATGAAAGACGGCATCAATACAGATACCGGTGGTAGAAGCTTCGACACGATTCGATCATTATTATTACAATTATTAGAAGATATATAACTAAAAAATTATTTATTGTACGTTAATTTAAAATTTCATATATAATCATATAACTTCAGAATTTAATTTACCATAATAAATGAGATTAGATTAAAATATAATTAATATGAAAATAATTAATTTGATTCGTAATTATTTTAAATCATATATAATTATTTTAAAATATAAATAAGTAAACAAACTTTAATTTACAAAAGTCAAAATCAAATTTTAATTTTAATATTCTGAGATGCTTGAGATTTAAATTGATCAAAAGAAACAGATATGATTATCATAATTAAAATTAGTCGTTTATTTATATTTAAAGATTTATCTTGACTTGTCAAGTTAGATATGTATGGTTACATACTTGCATGTAAAACTATAGATAATATCTAAAAACAGAGGCGACTAAAAAAATAACAAGTTAACAATTCTAGTCTTATATTTACAAGAAAAAAAATAGAATTTAAATATTCAATATTTGAATCTAGTTTTACAATTCAACATTAGAACCGCTTGATCCGTTAGAAAATTCGTCAAAAAATAAAATTCCTTTATGTAATCTTAGGATAATTTTAAATATATAAATAAATGACGTAAAATACTATTATGCATCCTAATACACCGAACAATTTCGAGTTTTCGACTAGTACTATAAGTTGGTTGCTAATAATAATATTTTACACCTTTTGGTTAAATTGGGCCTAGCCCAATATATAGATCAAAAATTTCTTTATTAATTTAACCAGATTTAAATATTAATCAAAATTTGACCAAATATATACTAGTCTTTGTGAAAAATTAATTTAAAACAAAAAGGTAAAAACCAAGTTTGAACCTTTAACACTTTTTAAACAAATTTTTTATCTCGTTAAGGGGTTTAATTAGGTTGTTATAAAAATCGTCGGGACAATTAACAAAAGACAATTTTACAACATTTAATTTTCGTATCTTCAATAAACTATTTTCTTAATTATTCTTTTTCATATATATGAAACAAACAAAAAACACACGCGCACATATAAGTATATAACCACCGTCAATATTTCTATAATCTTTTTAAAACTTAAAAGAAATCGAGGGGTGGCGCCCCTGGTAGCGGGGTCCGATGCATAGAAATCCGAATTTAGGTTCTCTGGCCTGGTTTATTGACCCACCCGTTTTATGGCGGTTTTAGTAGTTTTCTACTGCCGATGGCAGTTTTTTGTCATAGAGATTGGTCATTGTTTTCAAGTTGGTACAAAATCATCATAACAAGGATTTTCAATTCTTTGTTCGATCACATACTAAGTTTTATCCGATTGAGATTTCGATTGTACCGTCGAAATACTTCAATCTTGAAGTGTATCTTCACAACTCTCGGTAATCCAAGCAATCGAAAATCCAAATTTCTAACACAAATAACCAACTTTAAGGACACTAAAAGCCTTCCTTTGTAACTCTTTACAAATTTTTACTCCCTTCGAATCAGATCAGACGACCTCCTCCCGCTCAAACTTTGTTGGTGGATGGACTAATGATACATTGATAGAAACAATCAAAATAAATATGTTTGTACATAGTTGTATTTGCAGCCCAATTGGTCAAAGCCCATTTGTGCTTCAGTAGCCCATATAGTTGTTATATTCATATGCTTCAATAGCCAATAAGAAAGCCCATAAGGCCCATAAACATTGTATATATCATTATATCTTTACCTTCTTCTCTGTTTTAAAAAAATGATTAATTTAATTCATAAATATTTCTCAACAGTTACTTTTAAAAGAAGTTAATGGATATAAATCATCATGTAATTTAACTCGATATGGTGTAAAAATGTTCAGTTAACAGTTGACAAGTTTTAGTTATAAGAAATATTTTTGAAACTAAATTAGTACAAACAAACATTTTTAATAGAAGAATCGCTAAGGAGACGTGTAGACTTGATAAAACCCAAACTAATCATTCTTTTTTTTAAAGTAAATTACTAAAATGGTCCATGTGGTTTGTCAAAAGTTACTGGTTTAGTCTTTTAAGATCAAAAATTACTCTACACATTCCTATGGTTGCATTTTTGTTACTTGTTTGGTCCTTTTATCTATAAGACGTTAAATTTGTAGTTAGTTTGTCTTTTAGTTAAAGGTTTTTTTTTTGTCATTTCATCTATTTAAATATAAAATTAATATGTTATACATTTTTTGTTTTTCTCTACATGTCAATTAGAACTCATAAATCTCTCTCTCTCTCTCTTTCTCTCTCTCTTTCTGTTATTCCCCAACAAATCGTTTTTGTCATGGTCACCATCTGTTACCCCCTTGGTTCTTTGCTTCAATCTTCCCTACCCTCTATTACTCGACTGCCATCATCACCATTGACCAACACCACCATCGTAAAGCCTCCAGCTGTCCGCCATCATTGACCAACACCACCAAGAAGTGATTTAGGGTACCGATTTCCTGGTTTAGTTGCGATTTGAAGGTTAAATGGCGATTCAAGGTCATCGATTTGTTGGGGATCCAAGTGATGAAGCCGACAATTTGTCCCTGTGGAGTTCAACTTTAAGTATCGCTTGTAACCTCAATTCCATCTATTCCGACCCATCTGTTGTGTACAATCCCATCGTGCGACACTGCGACCCCAGATAGTCTGACCTCATCTACTGCATAGCCAATTCCAACCCATCGTTTTGATCCACCGCTGTCAAGACTCATCTTCCTATTTTGGAGCCCACGGTCAAGCATGGAGCCTTAATCAGCCCTGTCGTGCATTTGCTGTAAGTGAGAACCTACAGCTGCCGCTTCACATCTGATGCAAATTGAGTGAAAATTTTGACAAATAATGTAAGTGAAAATTTCCATCATCTGTTGTGCATTTGCTAATTTTGAGCCTCCTGTCGAGATTGTTTCAAGGATTTCGATGTCTGTTTTTGCTCATTCTATGTTTATGGATGTTTTGTGTTCATAAATGATTGTTAATGGTTGTGTTTGTGATCAATTTTATTCCTAATGGCTTTTTTGTGATAAAATTTATGCCCTGTTGATGGCTTTTTTTCTTGTCTACTGCTACATCTCTCGAATTTTTTGTAATCAATTTTATGTTTGTTCATGGCTGAATATTTGGATGAGGTAAATGCTTATATTGTTGACAAGAAGATATAGAAATAGTTTGGGGTTCGAGTAATCCATAATTCGAGTGTTTAATTAGAGAAATTATGTGTGATGTTTTGTAAAGATTATCCATTTGTTTGTTTCTTTCAAGCATTTTCTCAAAATCTTTGTTGTACATGAAGAATTTTATATGATAAATGCTTTGTTAAAAAGAGTTTGAGACTGGATTAAGGGGTTGTTTGGGATGACTTATTAAATCTGCTTATTTTGATGCAATAAAATAAGCTGTATTTGGGGGGGTGGGGGGTGGGGGTGGGGGTGGGATTGTGTATCCAAGTTACTTGTGAGTGAGAATCAATTCTGAATAATCAGTTTAAAATTGCTTATTTCAAAAAGGTACAGAAAACCGTTCTGGTAAGCAATCCCATACTCCCCCTAATCCAGATTTCGAGTGTGTAATTAAAGAATATGCCTGATGTTTTAAAGTTGCAGCAGTTGGATTATGAACAATGTGTTCTTTAAGTACACACTTTATATTGCAAGATTATTCATGTTTACACAGTTTAGTTGATAGTTCAAAACTCGAGAATTCTTTTTTCGGATCCATATGATTTTTGTATTTTATTTTATTTAAGAAATCTGGTTAATAATGAAACACTTTTTTAAACTACTGCTGTGTCGTGGAATGGCGGGAGTTACTTTTAGTTAAGATTAAGATCCTGAGATGAGCAAGAACCACGAAAGCTTTCAATTCTATATGTGATTTTGCAGCTATTGATACATACGGTTTAGAACAAAGAAAAGCATATCGATTTCCATGTCTTTTATTACTTGTTAGTTTTCGACTTTTTGTTGGTTTACTGAAGAATAAAAGCAGAACTAAACTTACGATTTAGAACAAAGAAAAGCATATCGATACAAGTTACTTTATCATATATCTGACACAGTGACACTAATATGAATTTATGGACATTGCAAGTAAAAATGAAAACATGATAATGTGTATTTATCTAGATGCTTGGTGCATACATCATGAAATAATTTGTTCCTTTTATTTATTTAGAATTAGACATAAATACAAATATATCAATTCACTGGCATCCTTAGAATATTTTATAATCACTAACCATTTTATGTGTTTCTTGAAGCATCTTAAACTTGAGATCTAGATCTTGCATGGACATACTATGATTTTAGCACTATCAAACTAATGGTTTTCACTTTAGAATTATATGTTGCCCAAAGTTATTGTATTGCCAGCCTTTCCATCATCAGATTTCACATTTTGAGTACTAATTTACGATTCATGTTGCTTTGCACACCAGAGGCAAAAAGGTCATCTCTTTTCCAGATCAAGGCCTCAGAAGATGCATCATCCCCTGTAGATGCTAATGAGTTGTTCACTGACCTAAAAGAAAAGGTGAATACTAAAAGTGTTGACGCCTTTTCTGTTTCATATCTTCTTATGATCTTTTTTTTTCCTTTTTCCTTTTTACTTTATGAATGTTTGTTGTAATTTGCGCTGTTGTTTGCAGTGGGATGCACTTGAGAACAAGTCCACAGTCATAATCTATGGAGGAGGAGGAATTGTTGCAATATGGCTATCCTCGATTCTAATTGGGGCCATCAACTCCGTGCCATTGGTAAATAGTAGCATAAGTTTCGTAAACAAGTCAATAAACATGGTTCAAAAGTTACTCAAGAATCAGGACAAGAAGGGAAAGGAGGGGGAGGGGTCTTTTACCTAACTAATTTTATTTAATGCATTAAATACCTATGAAAAGAGGACAAATTATGTTTGAGATTCAACCTGACCCATTATCTGACCCATGCATTTTGCTCCAACTAGTGATTAAAATGGGAATTAATTTCAAGAAAGCAGAAGAAACAGATAACAACACACAAACTAGGTTGGAAATCAATTCTGGCAATTGGTAAACCTCTCTGTTTTTGTTTTTCATGGAAAATTCAGCTTCCAAAGATCATGGAGTTGGTAGGACTTGGATATACTGGATGGTTTGTCTACCGATACCTGCTCTTCAAGGTAAGAATCTACATCTGCAACCCAATAACCTTTGTCACACACAGTTAAGTATAACTATAGAAAACTGCAAGATAATTTTATGGTGGTGGTTATATGGGTCAGTCCTGACTGTGACCGGGCTGGTCTTGGTTGGGTAGAGCTTTGATTGGTGTCTTGACCACGCTAGGCAGGACCGATCTCTAGTCCCCTACCTTACGCACATCTCTTCTTAAGAATCCATAGCTGCAAATTGACTGATGAAGTCACTTTTTTTTTTTACTCCAGTCAAGCAGAAAAGAACTAGCCACAGACATCGAGTCCATAAAGAAGAAGATTGCAGGGACCGAATAGATGTTGGTGGTTTCAATCAAAATTTTACATTTACTTTGTTTGTTGAATTTGAATCAATGTTCTTTTTCCCTAAAATTTGTGTACAAGAGGCTTATATATATGGTCTTATAATGTAGTATAGTATCTTATATGGAATTTGTATGTGGCCTTGCTCTGGTTTTGCTTCCCCTAAACTTGCCAAGCTTGAGTAAACTGTGTTAGTTTGATTATGAGCGTGGGAAAACCTGTACAGATCGGCAAAAACAAAGGACCGAGTTGGGGATGAATAGGAACGGGTCATATTTCATCCTTCCTATTTCTAGTTTTTTCTATAACCTAGTTAACTACTGTAACACCGCTTCTGAAAACAGCCACTTTAGTGATAATTCAACTTATAATTACGAGTAGATCAATTAGATCAACTCAAAACACCAGATTTGGCAGCGGAAATTTTCCTTTTTAAAGTAACAATTGTTAATTACATTGTCGTCTTTTCAAAACATACACCGGTGTTACCTATCACAGGAACCGACCATAGTATCAAATTACATCACATAACAAAAATAGTGTTCCAGACCCACAAGGGTTATTTACTTCAAAAGCCACCCGTCTCACCAGGCCTTCTAGTCTCTACCTGAAAAGGGGCAACGTAGCACCATTAGCTAAACAACATAGCTAGTGAGCACATCCTTATCATAAGCATCAATAAAGCAAGTTATTCATCATACATCATACATAAGCAATCATTTCTAACTTACACATAGCGATGTGTTGACAAGATCAGTAAGAGTCATGTCTTGCAGGGTAATCAATCCCGCTCAACAACTCAGACAGGGAAATCAGACACGACCAACCGCGCTGGTGGGGGAGCATAAAGCAGTCCACCAAACATCGTTTCAGAGTCAAAGACTCCTAAAGTAATCCAGCTACAACCGGCTGATTACCACTCACGTTAAGGCACGGCGGTTCTGCAGAACCTAGAATCCGGGATGCCTCCCGAATCACCGTGAAATCCCGAAGTACTCATGGGATCCAGTTACAACCGACTGACCTTAACCA
>JAUEJL010010556.1:0-10047 GCA_032274825.1 Drosophyllum lusitanicum | reverse complement strand
AGAGCAGATTTGACATTTTGCTCGACTCAGCTAACAGAATGTACTAAGAACTTTTTCAATTTATACTACTCAGTTGACAGAGTTGATCAGTTGATCATTTTTTGCAAAGGCTCAGTTGATACCTATTGCTCAGCTGATCATATAGATGCTCAGTTGATCAACAGTTATACTAGGAAAGCATAAGCTCATGTATTGATATGATCAGTTGATCAAGTGTGCTCAGCTGATCATTTAAATACATCAGTTTATGTAAGATAGAGACTTGTGCTTTGAAAGACTTACTTAGCTGATACTCATGGCCTCACCTTATCCAAATTCGCTCAGCTAATGGTTGTGGAAAATTTGCTCAGCTGATCAAATTGCTTTGCTCAACTGATGGTATAAATACTCAGCTAATCAACTTTCTTCACTCAGCTGATAGTTGTTTTTCCTTAGCTGATGGTCTTCTGCACTTGTCTCTTTACCCAGATGTTCCTCAGTTGATGTCCTTCGGCTGATGCTTTGAGTAGAGGCTGCTTCTCAGCTGATGCTTCCATACTTAGTAAATATTTCACTGATCTGATTCAAACAACGCATGTTTGAATACTTTTCAAGTCATACTGAATGTAGAGTTTGGTTATCATCAAATTCTATGTTTTAAGATAGACAGAGTTAATTATTATGGTGAAGTGATTATCTCCCCAACACACATAGTATTATTGGAAGCAAAGTTGTGAACCAACTTTTCGTATTCAATACTCTCCAGGATATGATTCCCAATAGCTATCATTATCAATTTATTAAGTTTTTTTTCTGATATTTTGGATTGTATGTAAGACTTCAATGTTTAAGTTTTGAGAAACTTGTTTATGCAAACATCAACATATTGTAATAGTCAATATGACTCTATATGCAATAATTGCATTAGGAAAACAATCGTCGATCTTATTTCAGATATTTTAAAGCAACGTTAGTTTGATAGTTTCATAGGATAAAAACATGTCAAGTAGCTTTAAATTCATATAAAGTTCATTTGCAACAAGATCATTATACTTAAGTGCGACAATAATATGACTACAATTATAAGTTAAGATCTTTGTCATCAAATCCCTAATATATATACTTTTGGGCTTATAGAATAATTATTTAAATATTAGCTTCGTACTATTTTCTATTTTATTAAGTGAGCTTTGAAAAGTTAACATTATATCTATATAATATATTATATGAAAATTTGGGCTCCTTCTGAAACAAGGGCTCTGTACGATCACACATCTTACATTCCCTTAAAAACACCCATAAACTTGAGATTTAAGACACTGATTATTATGATTATTTTTTACCCATCCTAGTAGGCTACTTATAGACTAGTATCAGATTAACCGTAATACTCATATTTTAACTTTCCATGTTTGTTATCATATTAGTAGTGTCAACTTCAATTTTTCTCGTTTCAACCAACTAAATACTCATTTCCTACCTCTTTCATATCTTAGTAACTTCTTTTAAACTTTTTTAATACAAATAACTATAAATTTTAAAATAAAATTTAATTAACTAAATAGATAACACTCATAATAATTAATATCTTCATTAATTTAAACTAATAAAATTCTAAGGTTACATAATAACAAACTAAAAAATTTAAATTTACATAAGTATAAACTAATCCTACCATAGCTCCTTTTTATTCTTTACTTGACCGCTAGAACAACTCGAAGTTTGGATACTGTCAGATGATTGTGTGACGTGATTAATGTTTTACGATCTTTGTTTAGTCATACATCTTGTTTTAAATAGATCGAGTTTTTCTCTTTTCAATTCCATCTTTTACGTTATGTACGTTCATCAGTGAGTATTCCTCGTTTGAGCTACTAACGATGACGATGATGAGTATTATAATAACGACATTTCGAGTTAAATGGGGGTGAGAAATAATAAGTTTGGTATGAATTCTTTTCGATTGTTGGCAACGGTAAAAATTTTAGTTTTGTAAAACAGTAAATTAAATTTGCAGGTTCAATTCCATAAACAAGTCGACTTATCCCACGTGCGTGTGCTTTCAGTTAAGTCATTATTTTTTTATATTTTCCCTAAGAGTTAATTACAAAAATGTTTATTATGGTTATCACTTATTTTCACTTTTAGTATTTTAACTTTAAAAATTATGAAAATAGTTACTATGGTTGTCATTTTGTATTACTTTTAGTTCTTTAAGCTAACTGCAGTTAGAGTTAACCGTTAATCAAAGGGTATTATGGTCTTTTTGACACTTTATTCATGTAACCAAACATCCTCATACCCTTTTCTTTTACTTTTATTATTATTTAACTTCCTAATTACAATTAAACATATTAAAGGTATTATTTTGTAAAATAAAATATAGAATGATAATTTTAATTATTCTTTAAATTAAATTAATATTTTAATTATTATTTAAACAAAATTAAGGATGATCAACGTATAACAATCTGAACAAACGAAAATTAGATAAACAATTCAACCAAATATGTTATGAATAAGCTTGCATTTACTAAATATGGGTCTAAAACCCTTAAAAACCTTCAACTGAACCCTAAAAACCTTCAACAGAACCCTAAAAACCTTAAGATTTGAAACTGTTACAAATAACTCGATGAACATGAACTTGATTCAACCCTTAGATCTGGTAATTGTTCAACCATTCAAGTGTTCATCGGAAACAATAAGTCGATGAACAAGAGCTCGATTTGATCCTTAGATATGGTAAAAACAACCATTTATATAGACTAAAAACCTTTAAAAAAAACCTAAATTGGTAAACAAAGAAATTCTAAATGTAATTCCACTATAAGTGTCACTCTAATAAAAAAAATAAGATCGAGAAGAAGGAGAAGGTGGTGGTTTTGACACTAGGTGCAGCGGTGTGGTCATGAGAACAAGGGTGACGGTGGTGGTGCGGTGATGGTACATCTTCTTACCAGAGCGAGAAGAAGGAGGCGGTGGTGTTTGTTTGGTAGCGTCGGTTCTTCATAGATCTCAGATCTGATGCAAACCATCGTTGTCGGCTATGGAGGTGTAGATAACATGGTTGCCGGAGCTGGTAGTGGCGTGCTTAATAGAGACCGTAGGTAGTGGTGGGATGGCGGTTGGCGGTGGTAGTGGTGACATCTTAGGGGGTGGACGGCCGTGGTGTTTGTGACCCCTATGGGGTGAATGGTGGTGGTGAGTGGTTTAGTAGCTCTAGGTTGCAAATTTGAGAGAGAGAATGAGAGATAAGAGAGAGTGTGAGGTTGATAGAAAGGGAACTAAATGTTAAATTTATATATATTGGTGTTTGGAAATAAGTACAGAGAAAACTTTTAAATAAGTATGTTTGAAAATAGTTTTAATAGATTTAGCTTGTTTGGAAATAAAGATAGCAGGTGAAAAGACCAAAATACCCTTCAAAGTTAACAGGAGTTAGCTTAAAGGACTAAAAGTGAAACAAAGTAATAACCACAATGACTATTTTTGTAATTTTTAAAGTTAAAGTACCAAAAGTGAAAATCAGTGACAAGCACAAGGACCATTTTTGTAATTAACTCTTTTCCCTAATAATCTCTCTGAAGTATTCTTGTTTTGGGCCATGTTCTCGAGTTTAAGTTATGGAGGAAAGGAAATCCTTTCCTTCCAAATCATCCCAATTTTGGGAGGATAAATTTGACATAAAAATAAGCCTACATTCCCCCTCCAAACCCCTCCATTTCCTTTCCTTTCCTTCCTCAAGTGAAACTCAAGAACATCATTTTTAAAGGTTTCCTTCCAAATCCTTTCCTTTCCTTCACTAAAAAAACTCGAGAACAGGGCATTGATGTCTATGTTGCTCTTTCTTTATTTTTATTTTTTTCTTTTATAAAAATGCATGCTTCTAAATCACATTAGAAAACATGACTAGAATCTTATTTGTTTGTCATAAATATAAAATATTGTACTTCATATGTGAAAATACTACAAAATTTATTAAAATTGTTATTGTATGCAATTATTTTTATTTTATATATAGAAGTACAACAAATTTATGATTTCGATTAATTATATGCAAGTTATTTCTGCCTACCGGCTACCAACCAGGTTTTTTTTGTTTTTTCTAACTTTTACAGATCTAGTTTGGTTTTACAAGATTCACCATCAGAGCTTTACCGATTTGTGCGATTTGCCGATTTTGGCTCTACAAGATTCTTCCCTTCACCTCAGAGATACACCATTCCGGGGTCTGACAGATGCAAATCATTGGTCAGAGCTTCATCATTCACCATTGGAGCTATACTAATTTGTGGGATTCGACGGATTCAAATTTATTAACTATTTCTACAAGAACCCCGGATACAAATACGAGCTTTGTTTAGAAACTTAACCGTATTTGAAATTGTAAAGTTTACTTTCCACTTGAAGGTTTCGATTTGGGTTCGATGGATTCAAGCTTCTTCGGGCGATTCAGATCTGTACTTGGTTTCTTGGTTTGTGATTCCCAAATGGTGTGTTTTTTTTATTTTTAACTCAAGGTTCTTCGGTCGATTCTTACAAATATGTGTTTATAGCAATTATACAGATATGGTATGTTCAATTTCACTTTAACTTCCACTTCAACATCGAGTTGCAATTAGGCTTCGGCTTCATGAAAATGGTTCATTAATTAATTTCTACAAATCAATTTTTATAAGTTTGGGTGTACAGAATTTGTAGTGCATTTGTTGAAGCATTTAGGTTCGTTGAATCAGTTTGAAGAAACAAATATGATTTTATGTTCAATAGCAAATTTTGATTTGGAATTAGGTCATCGATTTAGTTTTTGTATTTGAATATAGATGAACATAATGAACATATGTGAAGAAAATAAAGACCCCATTAATAAATCATTGATAAGAAACAAAAAGATAATTTTGCATACAATGTAAAGCAGGTTGTATATTGCATACAATGGACTAAAATCGTAAATTGGTTATATTTTTAAGTAAAAAATAAAGTTTGTTGCATAAAATGATAATTTTGATAAAGTTTATTTGTTTTTTTGCTCATTAAGCCATAAAAATATAGTAAATGTTGTAAGTTTTAACCCATTAAATAAAAATAGATAATTTTTAGTTTGGATCATATTTTAGTATGAGAACAGGGGTAGAGGATTTAGGGGATCGCTCTTCTCATCCTCATCCCCATCAAACAAAGAGATGATATCTTTAACATATATATCCATGAAAGACACTTCAAATATAATAGTATAATACGTTCATAAATGATTCTGCAAAAAATATATTACTCATTTCATCATATTAGTTCTTATACGTTCTCTATGTTTAATAACCCGTATAAAACGATTCAAACAAAAAACAATTTTATTGATATGCATATTAATGTTAGAAAGTTAAATTTGATACAAATGCATATTCATATGAGAAATTTGATCTTAAAAAAGTGTATGTAGGGAACCGAGGGGTATCCCTATCCCCGCACTCATCCCTATCCAAGTTGTAATTGTGAAGACCCAATTTTTTTTAAGAACTTAGCATTACTTGAATATTAGACACCAAAAGGATTTGACCAAAGTAGTAAGGTAGTTAAGTTACAAAACAACCAAAAGTATTGATATCAATATTTCATAAAACATTTTCTGAAACATTTCCCAAAAAGTCGCAGCTATCTTTCTCGATCATGAAGCCGGGGCCTTGCCTCTACCCTTCTCAATACCACCTGAAAAGATTATGATAAAAACTCGGATACGCAATTTGCATAGTGAGCATACCTGACAAACAATTATAATAACACATAAGTATTATGATTCACATAAAGAATAATCTCAAAGGATCCAATAACAAATACTAGAATCCCATCTCTGCTCTTGGTACCAAGGCAAATACTCAAATGCTCTAAAGAGCACAATTTCTCAAATGTTTAAAGAGCACAAATTCTCAAATGCTCGGAGAGCACAATCATGCATGCACATCACTCATACAATATGATCATCGTAAGAGAAAGTCAATACTCACAGTTCGGTTGATTCGATCTCAATTTAATTTTTGATAATAGTTTAATGATGATGTAAGTTCACTTATCCACATGTGGTCCACGAAAACGTATAGTTGAATTCTAACGTCCCTGTCCGTATTATAACCTATAATTAGAACCCATCCATCAACACATGATAAAACCAACAACACAACAACTTTGTGCAATGGATGTGTCGCGTCCGTCCACCCGACGCATCGTATCGCGCCGCTGTTTGAACACAACTTCGTTTTTTCTCTTAAAACCACCAAATTTCTTCATTTAAGCTCAAATTAATGACATGCAATCACTTATAAGTGTTCTACTAAGTTTCTAAACTTCAAATAATCATAAAAACATGACATGCAACTCAAATCCAACTCAAATCAACTTTCTCTTTCTAAAAACATAAGAATACATGAGGTAGGATTTCTAACCTCAATTTCAGATGTTAAACACTTGATTAAAGCTAGAAAACTTGTAAATAGTTGTTGATCTTCACATGCAAGTCCAAATCCTTGTTTAAACCCCTTGGATTTGCATTTTCTCTTTCTAGATTCTCTCACACCAAGAACATACACTTAGTGTGTGAAACTCTAGATCTGTAGATTATGCTTAACGACCTTCAAAATTTGATTTTGATGTTAACAATGAGCTAGATCTTGCTTGATCTTTATTTTCTCTCCCTGGAACATGAGTTTCTCTCTCTAACCTCTCATACACACAAACACCTACAAAAGTCTAGCACACACTAGAGTGGTTTGGAGGTGGGAGGGCACTTATATAGAGTGTTTAGAGGTGTGGGTACTAATACCCCTTATCCATTAATGTACTAGCTATTTTAACTTTTAAGTACTTTAAGATTTGTCTCATTTTCTTTTATGCTTAGTAGTTTGACCTATGTGGTCAACCCGTATCATTTTAAATATCGACATCCTCTTTCTTTTATGAAATATATATATATATAATCGTATACAAATAAAATATAATTAATCTCTATTAAACATTGTAATCTCATGCATTAATTAAATCTATAAATTAATAACGCTCTTTTATTAATATTAAATACTCACAAGTTTTTGGGGTGTTACGGTAACGCCCCAATTTATAAAACTAATATTTGAATAAAATATTGTTTAAAGGATTCACATATAGTTGGAAAAACAAGCGGAAGCGTATCCTGGTATAAAAACCAAGTTCGTTCCAAAAGATACACAAATATGTACAACTGAAGTGAACTACAGAGGTTTTATATATTACACAAAGAGGCGTTAAAGTTTTTCAAAAGATTTGTAAAATCCGTGGTTAAACTGGAGCTTTGCTCTTGCCTTTGTTGCTCCCTACAAAACATTTTTATAACAATATATGATAAGCTACGAGAGCTTAGTAAGTATGTCAAATTGTAAATCATATGAACACATGTATAAAATCATTTAAAGATATCACACGCATAACACGTAATCAATGTCAGCCTCTGGTTCTAGACCCAGTGCAACAAACATAGGTCACAGTACTGTACCACATCTGAGTCCTATTCCACATAGCAGTATACTAATAAACATATATGAATAATACAAGTATAATATTCATGTATGATAACACACATGTTGTAGATATGAAGAATAGTCTAGTATATTCACCTTATAATCAGTAAAGTTCTATTACAGTTCAAAGATGATTATAATTCAGTGAACACGCCAACGATTAGTTTCTACAGGTAAAAATATCATTAATATGTTAAACACATAATATTACTGAGTAACTGAAAACTGGACAGTGCATAAGCACGGATGTGCCTTCTCCCGTCCCCAGTAACTCAGAGAGGTTCCTTATCGAATACAGGGTTTTTTAACCATCCGATTATTCATATTAATAACAAGGTAAAAGAGGAAATATTAACTATAAAAAAAGGGCAAATTGTCGAGAAAGATAATTTAAATATCAAAATTTGCCAATAAATGTAACGTCCAATTTTTTTGACTGAGAAAGGATTATAAATTTTAATTTGTAACAAAAAAAGGTATAATGCGTGAAATTTATACCTTTTTTTGTTACAAATTGAAATTTATAATCTTTTTTTTAGGTTTAAGAGGTCATTATACCCTTTTTGTTACAAATTAAAATTTATAATCTTTTCTCGACAAAAAAAATTAAACGTTACCTTTATTAGCAATTTTCGATATTTAGGTTACTTTTCTCGATAATTTTCCCTAAAAAAATAGTCAAATGATCAAAATTTCGTTGAACACACTAATATAGTAATAATGCAAAATATGATCAGTAAAATGGTTTTACATAAACTATTAAATTATTATCTTATCATATCTAGTTAATAGGACAAATTACATTAACACGATAAAATTTGTCTTAGTTACCATTATATATAATCAACTTTATTTTTTAAAAATTAACACAATCAACTTTCATAATTCTCACATTGTTTGCAACTTGTTGTATACTATGGAAGTTAGAACAAAGTTCATTGTATACAATGGTAACTAAACAGCAGACATATAAAAAAGTTGTTTGCATACAATGAGAGGATTATAAAAGTTAATTGTATTAATTTTAAAAATTTAAAGTTAGTTGTATGCAGTGGTAATTAAGACAAAGTTTATTTCATTTTAATGCAATTTACCCTATCTAATATACATGATTATGTATTGTTTTTTCTATTAAATTATAATTACGGGAGTATACTTATCTCGATTCGACTTGTTTGAGTTGTATGTTAACGTCATCATACCCCCCATTTTGACTCGTACGTAACCATGTTTTACATATTTATTTATTTTTTTGTTAAAACTTTTTTTTCCCTAGATTCTTGTTAATTTACTAAAAAATCTTAAGAGGAAGTTTAGAATCATAATTTCTTTTTTTAAAAAAAATTTAAAATAGCTTTAAAAAGAGCTATCAGTTCGGCAATTTATTTGTACAAATTTCAATCTCAACATCCTATTCTAATAATTGTTAGTCACTATCATTATTTTTCATGACTTATCAACTCCAACTAATCTTTTATTTAATACAAATAAAATACTAATAAAAATTTTTATTTAACCAAATTCTTAATTTATTATATTTGTCCTTTATAATATTTTAAAATATCATATTTAATCAAATTCTTAATTTATCATTTTAAAATACTTTTAATAATTTTAAATTCTTTTAATTATAATCTATATAGACTTGACATATTTGACTTTAATGATAACAATAATGATGATAATTTGTATAATAAAAATAATCACGTCTCTTCGTATCGTTATACAATATTTATGCTATCACATATGTCTTCCCCATTGCGTCAATGTTTCCATCGCTAGTCCGGATGTTGAAACCGTAGGTCATCTTTTTTTATATTCTTATTTTTTTGCGTTTTCTAATTAATTAATATATTTTTGTTAATTTAGTATAATTTTAGTACCGTTTGGTATAATTTTCCCAAAGAACCCATTGATTTTATATAATAAACATTAATAATTTTAGCTTTAAACGCAGGAAAAAAATTAAGGATTTTAGTTTCGTTCGTGTAAGTATGTTGACCTCTTTTTGGTGCAGGAACTATTAAAAATTAAGTGTTAATTTATAATAAGACCGATTAACAAAATAATTAAAAGGGCTTTTTTTTGGTTGAAGGATTATAATTTGATATTTTCCTTCCTAAAATATATTATATAGTACATAAGGTCTTTTTTAAACGACTAGTTGTTTTCATATATAGTTTGAAAGTATGTGATTTGATAGCACATCCAAGTGTAATTACAACTTTAAATTAAAGCAATAAAATTCAAGATTCATTAATCTAATTAATGTTTAAGAAGAAACTTTTAACACATATTGACTAATAACTAAAGCTAAGAATTATGAATTATTGCCCTTTTAAATTTTAAAAAAACCAAGAAAATCATATCATTATCAAAACACTAACATTGTACCCGCGCAATGCGGCAACAATGACAATAGTTAAAGTTGATTATACTATTTTTTAGAGAAAAAAATTTGGTTGTATACCGTAGTAGCTAAGACAAAATTAATTTTATTTTTAAGCAAGTTACCTATAATATA
>JAUEJL010010555.1:0-22227 GCA_032274825.1 Drosophyllum lusitanicum | reverse complement strand
GTATTTCTGAATCAGAATCTACAACATATATCTTACTATAGTATTTAGTTAATTAGGTTAGTCAATTAGCAATCAAATCCCCCTTTATTGAGACTTATGAAAGCCGGTACTCACCTGCAGAGCTACAATAAGCGAATATAATGCTCCGGCTCTTCTAGTTCGTCTGGTTCACCTAAAACATCGTTAGTTACATTAGAAGTTTACACACGTGGAGTATTACAACTAGAATACGAGTAGGAATCTTCTAATGACACCTTAAGTCCAATTACAAGTCCACACAGACTTCCCAAACGTTAAAACACAAAAGTCAAACAAACTGTTTGTTGTTGCTGCAAAACACCCCCTTTAGGCCGCAAGCCTTCATGCTAGCGCACGTAAGGGTGGTTGCTTGTGCGCGCAAGTGCAACTCTTGCGCCCGTAACTAATGTAAGTAACAACATCCCTTGCGCCCGCAAGCATAAGTAGAACCATTAAGTCGGATCAACCCTTGCGGACGTAAAGACTACCCCTTGCGGCTGCTAGGACTACCCCTTGCGCCCGCAAGCAAACCTCTATCGGTACAGGTCGGATGACAGTCCCCTTTTCCGACTGTTTTCATACCAAATGAATCTTAAACATGTTCAAAATGATATCCAGTGTTTACATATTATAGGGAATACCCATATGAGTCTAAAAACATCCACTTTAACATTCTTAACAAAGCAAAGAAGATTTGGGACCAAATTTAGTTATTTGACCCCTTTAAACCAATTTCAATGAATTCAACCAAAATCAACATTTCAATCTCTGTTTTGTGTTCTAATCCATCCATGAGAGTTATAGGAACAGATTGGGATGTATGATTTTAGTTCTTGATGTCAATTTATACTTAACCCATTTTTTACCTCAACACCTTAAAACAAGAAAAAAGATGAAGAACACTCACAAGTGGAAGGAAGATGATGAAGATGGAACTAGGAACTGATTTAGAATCTTGGATTAGCTATTTGAAAGACCACTTCTTGATTTCTCTCTTTTCTTCTTCTTCAAAGCTTCAAAAACTCAACACTGTGTTTGTGTTTGAGTGAAGAAGCTTGTGTCTGTGTGTATCAACAAGGTAGAACCGCCTTTGTGATTCTAGTATATCCACAAGGGGTATTTTGTTCCCCTTTTCAACTTACTACTTGACCCTCGTTAACCCGTTTCAACTAACGGGGATAATTTTTAATCCTTATTCAAAACCGTTTATTAATTTATTTAAATTACACACACGTATCTATTACATATGGCTAGACCCATTTTGAGGATGTTACAAATCTACCTCCCTTAAGAGGATTCCGTCCTCGGAATCTGCTCCACGATGAACAAGTGAGGGTATCGTGTCTTCATTTCGTCCTCCATTTCCCAAGTTAGGTTTGGACCTAAGTTGTGCTTCCACTTTAAAAGGACTAACTTGACCATCTTCTTACGCAGCTTCTTGACCTTCGTGTCAAGTATTTCAATAGGTTCTTGTACGAGTCATTTGGAAGAGTCAACCTTTAGTTCTTGCCACGGAAGGATTTGATCTTCTTCAACATTACACTTGTGTAGATAGCACACGTTAAAAGTATTATGAATACGAGTAAGCTCAGGTGGCAACTCAAGTGACAATGTCTAATCATTGACTTTTCGAACAACATTGAATGGATATAAAACGTGGGCTCAACTTACCTTTTCGTCCAAAGCGAATAACACCCTTCCAAGGGGAAACTTTCACGAATACTCGATCACCTACATTAAATGTAACGGGTTGGCGCTTAGGATCCGCATACATCTTTTGTCAGTCACGAGCAACTTCCAACTTCTCAAGAGCCACATGAACCTTGTCTAACGTAATGTGCACAATTTCAGGTCCGGAAAACTTCTTCTCACTGGGTTCGAGCCAACAAGTTGGAGTGCGACAACCCCTCCCGTAGAGAATTTCGTAAGGTGGCATTCCAATGCTGGAATGATAAGAATTGTTATAAGCAAATTCAATCAATGGGAGGTGAGAATCCCATGAACCACCAAACTCGAGTACACCGTGAAGCATATCCTCCAAGGTCTGATTTGTTCTTTCAGATTGGCCATCCGTTTGCGGGTGATAAGCAGTGCTTAGATGAACACGAGTGCCAAGCTCACGTTGTAAGTTTTGCCAGAAATTAGAGATGAATAGAGAGTCCGATTGGAAACAATAGAACAAGGCAAACCGTGACGTGACACAATTTCATTGATATAAAGTTGAGCTAAATGAGGCAATGATGCAGACTCACTAGTGGCTAAGAAATGAGCACTTTTGGTTAAATGGTCAACAATGACCCAAATCATGTCGTGTCCTTTAAATGTTTTCGGCAGCTTTGTCACGAAATCCATTGTAATGTGATCCTTTTTCCATTCAGGAATTTCAAGTTGTTGCAAATTGCCATAACGCCTTTGATGTTCCGTCTTGATTTGCGCACAAATTTGACACATTTCCACAAAGGAAGCGATGTCTCTTTTAAGAGTAGGCCACCAATACAACGTTTTTAAATCCTAGTACATCTTCGTAATTCCTAGATGAATAGACAGTTTGGACTTATGAGCTTCTTCCAATACTAGCTCACGATTACCTCCAACAAGTGGTACCCAAATTCGGGATTGAAAAGTCTTTAACCTGCGACTATCTTCACCAAGTTGATCTTTCAACTTCTTCATCGTTTCAACTTTTAGGTTTTCTTCCCGTAACGCCATTTGTTGTGCCTCTTTTAATCTTGCCATTATATCTAGAACCACCATAAGCTTCACAAACTTAGCTTTTGTTGATGATCCTTTACGGCTCAAGGCATGCACTACTACATTGGCTTTACCAGTATAGTAACGGATTTTACAATGATAGTCTTTAGTTAACTTAAGCTAGGAATGTTGCCTCATGTTCAGTTCTTTATAAGTAAAGACATATTGTAAACTCTTGTGATCAGTGAAAACTACACACTTTATGCCATAAAGATAGTGCCTTCACAATTTCAAGGCAAACACCACAGCAGCAAGCTCTAGGTCATGAGTTGGGTAGTTCTTTTCATGCAATTTTAATTTCCGAGAAGCATAGGCAATTACTTTATCACGTTGCATCAAAACACAACCCAATCCTGCGTAAAAGGCATCACAATAAACGATAAAATCTTTCGAACCATTAGGCAAGGTAAGGATCGGAGCTTCACACAACAATTGCTTAAAGGACTGAAAGGCTTTCTCCTGAGCTTCAGACCATACAAAGGCTACATCTTTTCGAGTTAATTTGGTCAAAGGCTCCGCAAGTTTAGAGAAATCGCGGATAAACCGCCGATAGTAGCCAGCTAAGCTGAGAAAACTCTTGATCTCAGAAGGAGTTCGGGGAACTCCCCAATTCATCACAGCTTCAACCTTAGCTAGATATACTTTAACACCTTCCTTGCAAATTACATGGCCAAGAAAATGTACTTCTCGAAGCCAGAATTCACATTTAGAAGGTTTAGCATATAGTTGCTCCTGCTTAAGGGTTTCCAAAACTTGATGAAGATTTAATTCATGGTCAGCTTCGGTTTTTGAATAAACAAGAATATCATCGATAAACACGATCACGAATCTATCAAGAAATGGACGACAAACATGATTCATAAGATCCATGAAAATGGCAGGGGCATTAGTTAAGCTAAATGGCATCACCAAAAATTCATAATGACCATATCGGGTTCGAAAAGTAGTCTTCGGAATATCTTCTTCATGAACCTACACTTGATGGTACCCCGATCGGAGATCAATTTTAAAAAAATAGGTTGCTCCCTGCAATTGATCAAAAAGATTGTCTATGCGTGGAAGAGGATATTTGTTCTTCATAGTTCGCCTATTAAGCTCCCTATAATCGATACACATACGCATAGTTCCATCCTTCTTCTTGAAAAACAGAACTGGAGCTCCCTAAGGAGAAGAACTGGGGCGAATAAAGCCTTTGTCAAGTAATTATTGGATCTGAGTCATCATCTTGCGAATCTCAGAAGGAGCAAGACGATAAGGAGCTCTAGCCACTGGAGTAGCTCCAAGAACATGATCAATTTGATATTCAACATCTCTAACCGGAGGTAAGCCGGGCAGTTCATCTGGAAACACCTCAGGGTAATCAAACACCACCCTGACATATTTGACTGGTTGTTTCTCCATCTTGGCATCAATCACATATGCCAAGTAGGAGGCACAACCTTTCGTAATAGATTTCCGGTTTTTAATAACAGAAATGATAGGAATGTCAGACTCCCGTCTCTCTCCTTGAGCTACTGCGTACGACCTATCAGGTAGAGGGATCTTAATCATATTTTTAGAACAGAGAATCTCAGCATTTTGATTGCTGAGCCAATCCAATCCAATCACCGAATCAAACCCCGCAATAGACATAATAAGAAATGAAATAGGGAAACTATTCCCATCAATATCGACAACAGCCAGGGGAACACTCTCAGTAACAGAAACTACTTTACCTCTAGCGATCTCTACTTTTATTGGATCAGTTAATGTGGAAACAGGCAATTGCAGCTTATCATGACAAGACACATAGACAAATGAATAAGTAGCTCTTGAGTCAAATAATACACATGTTGGGGTATAATTAATAAGGAATATACTAGTGATCACATCCCCAACCGCCTTTGCCTCCTCCACCGTCATCTGAAACGCCCTTCCTTTAGCACAAGGGGCATCTTCTCTCCACTGCCCGATGAAGACCCTCCTGTTCATGTACTCTGTCTTTCAGGGCAATCAACCATTTTGTGCCCGGGATTGTGACGCCTGTGACAAACATTCTCCTTGTATCTACATTCAGCAATAGCGTGCCCTTTCTACCCACACCTCAGGCAGCTTATGGTTGCTTTGGAACAATCAACAGAATGATAAGTACGACACGGACAACACCAAGGAGTATCAGGCTTCGGTTCCACCGGCAGAGGATTGTTCTTTCGAAGAACCCGATTTGAAAGATGGCCGAAACTTCCTTTTATAACCCCCTGGCAGATTCACCTTTCAACTTGAGACGATATCCCTCCATCTGTCGAGCTATTTCAAAAGCTCGATCAAGGTCAACAGCCGCTCGAACATTGGCGTGAAACTCCAATGGTAATATTCCCACAAACCTTCTTATCATGGCATTCTCATCGGGTATAAGATGTGGAACAAATCTCATCTTACCAGTAAAAGCATTTATGAGATCCTCCATAGATTTATCCCCAATCTGGAGATTATTGAACTCCCGCTCCATTCGCTCCATATCGTAATTTGTAAAATATTTCTTCAACAGCTTCTCAAAAAACTTCTCCCATGACAGAGCACTCAACACCTCTTTACTAAAAGAGGCTTTCACAGTATCCCACCAGAAAATGACACGTCCCTTTAACATTTGTATTGCGTTTTCACACATTACACTGGTTCACACTCACAAGATTCAAAAGTTTGCCCCATCTCTTGGTGCCACCGCATAGTAACTGAGGGGTCATCACTTCTCTCGTACGTGGGAGATTTACAAGAAAGGAATCCCTCGAAAGAGCAGGACTTATGAGTTTTGCCCCTGGTGGTTTGCAATAGAAGCTCCTTTTCCAGACGGAGCTCTTCTTCTAGGCGTCTTATGTACGCCTCCTGACCTTGTTTAGGTCTTGATTCCTCAACACAAGGTTAAGAAGTTTCTTTCTCAACTTTAGGATGAGTACGAGAAATCTCATCCTCCATTTGCTTCAAGGTTTCCTCAGTACTACGTTGCTGTTCTACCATCTCGCCTTCAACTTGGTAAACAAAGGGAAGAGTATTTAATATACCACTATATCTACTTACCTACTTAACAAGTTAGTTTATAGCATGTAGTAATCATACAACACTCGTGATCAACCCCATCTACCTCATAAGGAACACTTGATAATGGTCGGGCCCGAGTTTGAGACTGAATACTCTCTCAAGTATCCAATTCTCTCAAACTTAGTCTCTTACACCTAATTTGTAACACCGCCTTTGTAAATAGAGAATTTAATAAAATTCAAGTTTATTTTAACTACATGGGTCCATTTGAACTTAAAATAATTCCATAATAAGCAGCGGAAATTAAAACAAAAACTCTATTACTTATGTTATAGTTAACCACATATATGTACAATCCAAAATTCTAAAACAATATTGTTTGGTGTTCCTCTAACCAACGACCGACCATAATAAAATATCATAGCATACAATAAGTGTTCCTCCAAAAAGTATGTACAACCAACGGCAACCCAATCTCACCAGGCCACCTAATCTTTACCTGTAAAAAGGATCAACGTAGCAACATTAGCTATAAATAGCTAGTGAGTACAAACTTGTCACAAGTAGCAACAAAGCGAGCCACATAATACAGGAATAAGCAATTAATACTATCCTATCACATAGTACAGTGCTGACAAGATCGGTAAGAGTCATATCTTGCAGGATAAACAGTCCAGCTCAATGACCCAAACCGGGGATCAGACACAACCATCCGTGCTGGTGGGGGAGCATATAGTGGTCCACCAAGCATCGTTATGAAGCGATAAGCTCCTTTGGGCTCAGCAAGTAGCCCAAAGCACCGACTCGTTAAGGAACGGTGGTCCTGCAAAACCAATGACTCTGTATGGTTCCTCGATTCCCCATTGATCCCGAACTATGACCCGAGGCCCCCTGGGATCCAGCCATCGACTGACCTTAACCTACATAGAAACTCGGGGTCCGCGGCCATTTCACACACACATAGCTAATCCAATCATAGGATCAATCAATACGCATGCATATCAACAAGTTTAACATGGTGGATCCAGTCTGGATCCTATAGCATGCATGCATCTCGTAATCAACAAGTATTAAACATGGCATATCATATCTTGTGCACGTATATCATTTCAAATCAACATCGTAAGGTTCAAACCTTCATCTCTATGTATTTCTGAATCAGAATCTACAACATATATCTTACTATAGTATTTAGTTAATTAGGTTAGTCAATTAGCAATCAAAATCCCCTTTATTAAGACTTATGAAAGACGGTACTCACCTTTTGAGCTACAATAAGCAAATATAATGCTCCGGCTCTTCTAGTTCTTGAGGTTCACCTAAAACATTGTTACTTACATTAGACGTTTACACATACGAAGTATTACTACTAGAATACGAGTAGGAATCTCCTAATGACACCTTAAGTCCAACTACAAGTCCACACGGACTTCCCAAACGTTAAAACACACAAGTCAATAAATTGTTTGTTGTTGCTTCAAAACACCCCCTTGCAGCCGCAAGTCTTCATGCTAGCACCCGTAAGGGTGGTTGCTTGTGGCCGTAAGCAGTGTAAGTAACAACATCCCTTGCGGGCGCAAGGAACATCCCTTGCGCCCGCAAGTATAGGTCGGACCATTAACTCGGATCAACCCTTGCGGCCGCAAGCAAACCTGTTTCAATACATGTCGGACGACAGTCCCCTGTTCCAACTGTTTTCATACCAAATCAATCTTAACCATGTTCGAACTAATTTCCAGTGTTTACATATCATAAAGAATACCCATATGAGTCTAAAAACATCCACTTTAACATTCTTAACAAAAAAAAAAGATTTGCGACAAAATTTAGTCATTTGACCTATTTAAACCAATTTCAATGAATTCAACCAAAATCACCATTTCAATCTCTGTTTTGTTGTCTAATCCATCCATGAGAGTTGTAGGACAGATTGGGATGGATGATTTCAGTTCTTGATGTCAATTTATACTTAACCCATTTTGACCTCAACACCTTAAAACAAGAACAAAGATGAAGAACACTCACAAGTGGAAGGAAGATGATGAAGACCACTTCTTGATTTCTCTCTTTTCTTCTTCTTCAAAGCTTCAAAAACTCAACATTGTTTTTGTGTTTGAGTGAAGAAGCTTGTGTCTGTGTGTATCAACAAGGCATAACCGCCTTTGTGGTTCTAATATATCCACAAGGGTTATTTTGTTTCCCTTTTCAACTTATAACTTGAACCTCGTTAACCAGTTTCAACTAACGGGGATATTTTCGTAATCCTTATTCAAAACCGTTTATTAATTTATTTAAATTACACGCATGTATCTATTACATATGGCTAGGCCCGTTTCGAGGATGTTACACCAACTTAAAACGAAAGCAAATCACTTAACTGAATTCGGTCACCGTCTTACCTCAACCGAATTCGGTCCTCACCCTATGACCGAATTTGGTCATCACCTCTTCATGAAAAACACAGCTGCTATTCTTGATACCAAATCAATCCCTACTGATTTAAAACAACTTGGGAGTGTTTTCTTACACCACAAATACCCCAATTCATCCATAGGAACAACAATAAACATCAATATCACATTAGAAACGATGATTCACCTTTTTTCATGCTTTAACCGACTAAAACTTCAAAACTAACCAAATAACATACCTTGAAGCTTATAACACTTTTGTATGATGTTTGATGGTACACGTTGTTGTTTTCCTTTTTGTTTTAAACCCAAGTTCCACCTTGACCAGCTCTACTTCTTCTTTTGAGAAATGAAGTGTGCGTGTAGTTGAAATTGCTTTTAACTCTCTCACACAAACATAAACACACACACACACACACACACACACACACACATATATATATATATATATATATACACACACACACAACTTTGCTTATATGACTAATCAACCCCTCAACTTATTTTTTCAACTGATGAACAGAAAAGAATGATCTCCCTAAAAAATATACATGTATGATTGACTTACAAAAGCATGTAACCCTAAAAACATATTATTGAAGGTTAACTTATACAATTGTTCTACAGATACATAGCTAATCTAACAAACTAAGACTTATCCTAATATGCTAATTTAAAATAACACCTATACACTCGCATATATAGTTTGGAAAACTCTATCTTCAATCTTGAGTCTTTAAACTTCAATCTTCAATCTTGAATCTTCTTATCTAGCCATAGATAGGGAGTCAAAAATTTAAAACACATTTATACTCTTACTGGGGCAGACTATCCTGTTAAGCTGAGTTACTCAGCTTGAGAATTATCAAGCTGAATAATTTAACTAAACTTTGGTTATCTATATGTACACAAACATAGTTACTCTTACTTAACTTTGTCAATCTAACTGTCTTGACATAATTCATCTCAACACTTTAAATCTTATCTTTTTATCTTTATTTTGTCTCGTCAAATCTAAACATATGAGGTCATTAGACTAACAAGTATAGAATTTAAAACATATTCAAACTCTTTTTAGGATGACTTTCTTGTGAAGTTGAGCTACTTAGCTTGAAACTCATCAAGCTAAGTCCTTGATTTAATATTTTTTTCCACGTGTACATGAACATAGATAGTCATACTTATCTTACAAGGACATAAGATTTATCTATACATACTTAGAAACGGTGTGTCTGTCCTCGAGCTGACTACTTGTCCTGGAGATGACTACTTAGCTAAAGCTAACTAGTCAGTCTCACAAACTTAACATATTTTAGTTTATCTCTTTTAAACACTATCTTTCAAGCTTTACTTTGTTTCATCAAATCTAAACTGATGAGTTCATTTGACTAAAATATTCCGAATCTGTGATTTATTTCCTAGAAATATCAATGGCTATAGAATTTGTGAGAGACATAAGTTCCAAGTTTGGAAAACTGGAAAAGTTTAAAGGAAACTCTTTTCATCATTGGCAGAAGAAAATAGGTTTTCTTCTCACCACTTTAAGGGCGTTTATTTTCTGATGTAACGCCCCAAAATTTGTAAGCCTATAATTTAAATCTTTAATTAAGTAAGTAATGAATTCATTAAAGAGATTATTTGATATGAATTTCTTATGATTAAATGAGTTATGGGACTGAAATTCTAGTTATCAAATGTTACTATATGAGATTGGGATTATTTTTATGGTTAAAATTTATATAAGAGGACTTGGACGTTTGTTTTTATCAAGTTCTCATAGTTATATATATATATATATATATATATATATATATTATATGTATATATAAGGCATGTATGACTTGTGAAAGTCAAAAATTGTTGGGAGAATTATTGGAATAATTACGAGGGAGGAAGAGCCAAGGAGAAATCAAGAAATCAAGCAGAATTGAAGAGGATTGAAGTTGATAACACTAATTCAAGTAGAGAAAGTATGTTATTGACCCATTTAGTGTTAATAATAGAGTGTTAGTCACTTTTATGAAAAAAAAAACAGTTCTTGGTAAGTAGGAATCATCTTGGTGATGATTTAGAAGAGTTTTAGCTACTGATTTGATTATAATAGTGCTAAATAAATTGACCTTGTGGTGTCGTTGAATATATGAGAAATGGGTCAATTTGATTTCTTTAGAGTTAATTATTTTTTGAGGATCAAAGTGTATTAATTTTGTTAATGAAAGTGTTCATAGATGTTAGAAGGTGTCTTACAAGTGTTGGAATCCATTGAATTGTGTTAAATTTGTGTTATAAAAGAGTTTTAGTCTGAATAGAAACTGTTCTACACGAACAGTCTTCTGGAAAAGTGGTCAACATGGGCACTGTCTAAGGAGACAGCCTGTGTAGTGTAAATATGTTGAGGAACAGGGGCGATATTCAGATGATACATGTTGTGTTCACCCCTTCATGGCACATGCCATGTAACACATGTATAGACCATGTATAGTGATGCTATATGGTCCGTATAAGTCAATACGGACCATGTAGGATTAGGGTTTAACACTAACATAGCATGTGTAGCCTTGTAGCATGGTTATGTTAGTTAACACGAGCCGTGTTGTAGTCCGTGTAGAGTACTATTAGAATATTGTTTCAGAATTTCATTCAATTAATTGTAGGTGATTGCTGATTATTCTAATTGCTAACTAGTGAGTATATTGCCACATAGAGATCCTAATCTACTATATGAGATGAGTCACACGATCCCTACTGTCAGGCAAGATACTTTTTGCTTATTGTATAAAAGTGAGATGATATGTATTATGTGATGGCTTGAGTAGCAACTTCTGAGTTGAGTGGCAGACTAAGAGACTAAGTGCCATGATTAGATAACATAATGTTAATTGTTTAATAGAGAATACATATATACAATATGTGCTTGTATTTTCTGTGATAGTCCGTGATTGTGTACTCACTAAGCCTATTTCTGAATAGATTTGTTTATCTTTTTACTACAGGTACAGACCATGGGAAGGCTTTGGTCAGAGAGTGATGGCTCTTTATTATTTTTTGGTTATTTTGATTTCGAAGGTTGTTAAAGGTTTCAAAGGTTTCTAATTTGAAAGTTGCTAAAGGTTTCGATTGTTGGTCCTGTTAAGTTACCGATTGTTGGTCCCGATTTTGGTTGACGAAGGTTTGGATTTTATTGCTTTCGATTTCTAGAGGGATGAAATCATTAAACAAGCTAGAAACAGAGTTAGATATTGAATTCATCGAGCATAATCAAGCAGTTGGAAAGTGACAATCGATTTTCGCAACATATGTAGGCTTTATAACAAGAAGTACGATGTGTATTAACATTGATTCTTGGAAAAAAATGTGATAAAAGAGAAAGACCAACTATGGTTAAATGTAAAAGTATTCAAATGATTTTTATGCATTTTTATTTATTTATTTAATATATGTGGTAGAAGTTAATAAGCTTCCTTTCCTAAAAACAACTTCGTTAGAATATTGAAGAGAATAAACAAAAAGATCAAGTGCTTCGTTAGTGCAACCACTTTGGAAAAAACTTCAAGAAAAGACATAGAAGATTAATGGATGAAGGAAAGGATGCATGTAAAGAGTAAAAATATTTATCATAAGAAGATTGGAAAACGTCCATCAGGTTACAACAAAGAGATGACGTTGTGGTATGTGTGACTTCATAACAGTCTTATACACACACAAATAAAACATACATACAAAAAAATATCATATATATAATATATTATGCATTTATACACGTATATTTGTATCTATTTATGTATGCATGTATGTTTATATACACACACATTACTATAACTTGTTTGTTATTTGTATTGTGGACATTTATCTACATGGGATAAAGAGAAGAATTCAAAGTTATGCTCAAATATCCATATGATTGAAGATGATAAAGCAAAAAAATTGTTGACCAGGAGGATACACTATAAAGATGGTCAACTTTGGTTTCAAAACAAGCTTAAGAATTATGTAGAGCGGTTGGTATGACCATGTTATGCATATAAATTGATGGATAGTTTTTAACATAAAATAAAATATGTTGTTTAACAGATACAAAAGGATAAAGAAGTATCTTAAGGCTTAGTGCAAGATGATCCTAGCATAGATCCTTTAACAATGTTGCCAGGACTATAGCATCCTGGTTGAACAAGTGTGGGGGGGCATAATACTGGTTTGAAACAAGGAAGGCCACATGTTATTCGAAAAAAAGAAAGTCTGTCAAAAATATAATTTGTGTGATGAAGTAGCAAGGAAAATGCAATGATGAAGGAAGAGAAGTGGGTTGACTTTTATCACGAAATGAGAGAAGAGATTTAAGCCGACTTTCAACGGAAAGAAGCGTTCAAGGAATAGATGTTACATAATCAAGAGGCCTTACCCCGTGATAGCCCGAAGATGAGGAAATGTAGGTGTTTTTTTCCCGAATCAGATGTAACACTTACGTAGAATAAATTCTAAGTGCGGAATAAGTATATAGAGTGGAACACACTGAGTTTTTCAAAGTTTGTTTATATTAATAAGCATACTTACACAAATACTCAAGAACAGACTTGAGTACCAAAAACAACTTGCGATTACTGAAACACACAGAATCGACACACTTCTCTAACACATGAGAAGAGTATTTATACATTTCATAAATTCATCCTAGCTTTCTAAACAATTACACATGTAATCATCTAAAGAAAAGTAAGAAGGAAATCCTAACAAACTTTTCATTTATTGGAAAGTCGGATCTTGAACTGCTTGCCTCACGCGGTCTTGTAATGAAAGTGACAGCAGCGTGTATAATTATAGAGGGGACTAGTTGTTCAGTGAAGAGTTACTTCAGCAGAACTACAATCTTCAAATCAGCAAAGCTTCCTTGAGGTTGATAAAAGGGTTCTCTTCAATACACAATCTTCAACGACTTACGTAAAGAATAATCCATCAACTTATTACATTGTATAAACAGATGTAAAAATAGAACTATTTACAAAGTAAAAAGAATAGAAGAATAATGAATACGAACTCAAATATTTACATGATCCACAAATATTTCTTTTTGGATTCTTTTTGGATTTTCTATTTTCAAGGTAGCTGAAACGTATAAGATAATGAGACTCAGGGTTGCTGCTTTTCCATAGAAGGAAAAGTCAGACTAAGATCCGGTTTGAACTCATGAGGAATGTTTGCTTTTGGAGTCTTGAGAACAATCTGCTTCAAATATTCATTAATATCTTCAGTTGATGGATCTTTATGATGGATAAAGTATTTATGAGAGAGCAAATGAAGGTAGATTGCTTTTGAAAGATCAGATATTCTTTTAAATCTGAACTTCTCATAAGCATCTAAGAAGAAAAGTCCTCTGGGATTTGATATAGCTTTGCTTGATTCTGGTATATAACCTTCAATTAATGAAGAATCAATACATTTGCAGTTTGGAAAATTTCCTTCAGCAATTAGCTTCAGTATTTCTTTTTGTGACTTTTTGAAGGTAAGCTCTTATTTTGATAAGTGGTACCCTTAGCTCAAAAGATCATTAAATGTACTCTCCTTGCTCATTTTCTCATAAAATGCAAAGAATTAAGAAATTCATTTCTATACTTGTTCAGCTTCATCAGTCAACTTATGCTTTAACAAGCAATGCATAATCTCTTCCCATTCTACATTAATGAAATTCATTTTGATTTGAGCAAAAGTATGCTTCTAGAATTTTGGATCATTATCTCTGATAATATTCAATTATAACTCCCCCTTATCCTTTTTCAACCTGACTGAAGAAATCTTATTTGGAAGATATCTTATATTCCTATAAGAAAACCATTTCTTCGGTCTTTCCTTGGTCTTTTATTCAATCTTTAGATCCTTTTGACGTTCTTTACTGATTTCTTCATGAAGTTTTAGCTGAAGAGTTTTTGGAGACATGTCTGTTTTAGATGCTTTAGCGTCTTCTACAACAAGTCTTTTAGCTTCTCTTTGGCAAAGTTCTTCTTGAATTTTCTTAATTTCTTCTCTTCTTTCCTCACCATTATCGGTCCACTAGATATTTTTTTCTCCGGATAGACCTATTGCTAACAGGCGATCAGGTGAATGTAGACACTATGAGATATGCTTTTTCACTTTGTCAATAGTACTGGGAGCTAACTCCATTGTAACTGGGTTAGATGTGACCGTGGCTACATCAAGAGCTCCTTTATTTTCACTATCATGTATATACTTTGATGATGGTGTAAAGACACTATCATTTAATTGCTTGTGGATATTTTAAGCATACATATTATCTATATCATCTTAAAACAAAGATGTTTCGGGTTCTCGTTACGCAATTAATGCTTTCAACTCCCCCTCAGCCTTGGCTTTCTCTTCTTCAACTTTTTTAAGTTCTTGTTCCGCTCTGTCTAGAAGTTTCTATCTTTTTAGATAGGTTATTGACTCTAGTAGTGATAGAGTTAAACTGAGGTTAAAAGGCCTTAATGAGAGTACTTACAACGGCGGTAGAAATATTAACAGCATGTGTATTGATTTTATTATAGAAGTTGAAAGGAAAGAAGATAAACAGGCACACGAGAGCCTGTAGAAGGGGTTAAGGAAGATAAGGCAACAAGGATGATGCTAAAAGGATTAGGTTTAGTGGATGGGGTAGCCCTAGCAACATCTAGATTTGCTGAAGCATCAAGGGCATGTAGGGGTGTTACTTCAATTACAACTTAGTTTGTAGTCGTGTATTCATCAGGAAATGCAATCTCAGGAGAAGTTAGGTGGAATAATCCATCATTGATTGAAGATAGTATAGTAGTGGAGAGGGGAATGTGAGCATCACTCTCATCCTATTTTAAGATTGATAAGTCATCTGCTCCAGTTGTATGCATAGGTTCAGATAAGTTGTGTGAACCATGAAGGGATAAAGGTTGGGTTTCAACCTCAGGGTGGATTGAGGTATAAGTAACCATGGGTGCTTTAGATGTAGAGAGATTATTAACATCTTCATCAACGAAAGTGATTGCATCATGGTTAGCTGTTTTTGGTGCTGATGAATCATGTGCAAAGGCAAAACCCATAGTATTAGTTAGGTCGACTAATCCATCAAAGGGTTGGAGGTGAGTTTTAGAGTTTGGGATGTGGAAGCATCCAAAACCGGTGGTTCCTCGATATCAGTTGGTTTGCTAATAGCATCATTGGTGTTGGTTTCAGCTAAGATCTCGACTGACTGGTTTTTCTCAATGTCATGAATCAGTTTAGAGGAATCTAGAACATCAGTGGGTTTTGCTCACGTATCAAGGGATTCAGTAACAGTGACTTAGGGAGCAACTTTTGTAACAACTTGGGTAGTAGTTATCGCTTAATGAGTCTATTGTGCTTCAGAGATAGATGGTTTACGGACTGTCTCTTCATCAGCAAGGGGTGTCTCAACTCCAGTTGGCGTTTTAGTTGAAGCGTCCTTAACAGAAAGGGTATTTGTAGAATGAGTAGGGGACGAGGAAACGAACTTTGGTGGAACATTTTCGTGTAATCAGAGGTTGTTTGTCAGGGTCATGTAAATTAATGTTTGAAGGTTGAACGATAGGTGAGGAAGAGATAGGAAAGGTCTTTTGAGGTTTTAGAGTATGTTTCTGATGCTTTGGTTGGTTGGTGTGTCAGCGGGTGGAAGATTTAGAGTATGTTTGTCAGGGACGTTTAGATGCTTTGGTGGGTTGGTGGGTTGGTCTTTTGAGGTTTTAGAGTATGTTTCTGATGCTTTAAAGTATGTTTGTCAGGGACGTTTAGATGCTTTGGTGGAAGATTTCTTATATTTGGAGGAAGGTTGGAGGTTGGAGGTAGTAGGTTCCGGCTCATCAATAGGAAGAGGAATGAAGAGAGATATACTAGAACGAGGGGAAGGAATAGTAGGAATAGGGTTCTGATGAACGTACCTTAGTATTGCGTTAGTCAGTGGAGTCTCATGGGATGATGCAAGTCCTGTTCATATTGAAGAAAGTATCATTGCGTAGTTCAGTGGGTGAGAGGCACTTTAGTAATCTTCCTTGTTCAGAAGCGAGTGAATAACCAAAGACATAAATCTTGGATAAGGAATATGTTGAGACCTAGTTTTGGTGGTCAGTGAGGATATCAGATTATCCATGATTAATTAAGTAAAGTCCACAGTATGATCATGAATAATGGCATAAGCCATTTTTAGAACAACCTCATTCACTTGATCCAAGCCCCTAGTCTTAGCATTCATGCAATAGTTCGTATGACTAATAAAGCAAATCCATTCTTTGGAAAGTCTTTTCCTGGCCATTGAATTTCCGTTCACTTTCATCTTAGAGGGGTACTGAAAGAACTCAAACAGTTATGCCTTGGCATCATCATTAACAACATCAGTGACGTTTACAGCAGAGGGAAGATGAAGGACCTTAGCAAGAAGTTGCTTGGTCAAAGCAACAGATTTGGAGCCGGAGTGCAAAGCAAAACTTACGCATTTAATATTGCTTCTTGCCACTACAGCCTCAACAATCATCCAAAACTCACATAGATGTTCTTCGAACATCTGAACTTTTGCAGAAAGAAAAAAGTTCAAAGGGCAGTTATGAAGGAAAGTCATGATTTGGTGAAAAGGAGAGGAGGTTAGAAGAAAGGATAGTTTGGTGGGATGGTTGTTGTCTTTATACGGAATGTAGGAGTTCAGTATTTTTGGTTTGATGGATTCTGGAAGAGTTACGCACATGGAAGCAGTTTTGGGAGCCATTGAAAAAAATAGGAAGCTTTGGCAAAAGTTACTGAGTAAAAATTGCTCGAAGAAGATGAAGTAGCGGTAAAGAAGACGTGTGAAAGAAGTAGAGGAATTTAAATAAGTTTTGAGTCATTTGAACGGTTAAAAATTGAAAGTAAATTTTTGATCGTGGAGTCAAAAATTGCGTGGGCCACACTGTAACACATGTAGATTATTTGGGTGCGTGGATGAGGAACAATTGTGTGAGAGAAAGGATTATCAGCCAACGTGGGTTGAGGTGTTCAAGCGGAATTGATGTTTGACACGATTTGCAAAATGGATCTTTAATTTATTAACTGAGATCTTCAAACTAAAATGTTTGAAACAAACTGGAAAGAATTACAACAAATGTGATATATTACTATGTCAAGTTCAAAAATTCAAAAATAACTAAAAGGCTGAAATTAGGGTATTTTAGTTATTATGAATCTGATAAACACTACATTGAAGGCTGATAAGTCAAGGTATTGATTGTGTGAGACTTAGTTTATATACCATATGGAATTCATTTTCTAGATAAAAAAGAAAAATTATTCAATAAGTAGAAAGTACAAAAATGCAATCAACCACAAGCAAAGAATGCCTAATCCTTCATAAACTAGTTTTATATATAACGTAGATCAATAATTACATAGAGTGTTACTACCATATTTCACTTTTGACAACCAAAATAAGTGAAGTAGACAAAAAATATTGATGAAAAATCATCAAGACATAATATAAATTTGGGTTGACACTTCTATGCCAATAGTTCTTTCCGCAAGATGAACCGTGATTGCTTAGCAAAGTGGATAGTTGACAATCATTATTGTGATCTCCATGAATCTTGAACGCTAAAATACTTTTTGAGTGAGGAAAGAAAAACTTGATAAGAGTAAGAGTGAAGAAGATGGGTAGAAGTGAAAATGAGGGGTAAAAAAAAGTGGATTAAATAGAAGAAAACTCATGATGCCTTCGGAAATGATGTGACACTCAGTGGTAAATATTAATGAAATGTAATATAAAAAATAGGTATACACGGCCTAAATGCGATTTAAAGTGGTGAATAGTAACACAAGTCAAATTTTACTTAAAGTATTATTTAAGCATTATCAAATGCAAAAATAACAAGTTAAGTATATTTTAATCTTTATAAAAGAGGAAAAAGAAAATACCTTGGGTGAGTTAAGGTTCAGACGGATTCAAAATGCCGAGTTCAGCAATAAGAAATCTGAATCCATGTTCATCAAATGCTTTGGTAAAGATGTCAACTAGCTGATACTCACTTGGAATGAAATATAAGTCAACTTCATTTTTAGCAATATGATCTCTGTGTGGTCCGAAAATCATGCGATCCAAGCCGAATACAATATGAAGATGGAACAAGGAAAAGTCGGTAGTGCTCGTGTGAGTGTGTAAGATAGAGAGAGGAGATTACACCGTGAAACACATACACTTTATTCAAACGAGAATCCAAGTTACATCTACCCTTAGTCATATCCTTATATATATACTCCTTAGAGTATTTACATTTAACGCACATAAGTTTGCATTTTTATGCAAACCCCACTCACAACGTAAACTTATATTTCTATACAATATTTTGATCCTAACAATCTCCCCATTTTTTCAAAATACATCTTGATTAATGGAATGTAAATAAATCTACGACTATAAATCTCCCCCTAATTATTTATAATCCATCAACTTATTACATTGTATAAACAGATGTAAAAATAGAACTATTTACAAAGTAAAAAGAATTAAAGAATAAAGAATATGAACTCAAATATTTACATGATCCACAAATATTTCTTTTTGGATTCTTTTTGGATTTTCTATTTTCAAGGTAGCTGAAACGTATAAGATAATGAGACTCAGGGTTGTTGCTTTTTCATAGAAGGAAAAGTCAGACTAAGATCTGGTTTGAACTCATCAGGAATGTTTTCTTTTCGAGTCTTCAGAATAATCTGCTTTAAATATTCATGAATATCTTCGGTTGATGGATCTTTATGATGGATAAAGTATTTATGAGAGAGCAAATGAAGGTGGTTTACTTTTGAAAGATCAGATATTCTTTAAAATCTAAACTTCTCATAAGCATCTAAGAAGAAAAATCCTCTAGGATTTGAGATAGCTTTGCCTGATTCTGGTATATGACTTTCAGTTAATGAAGTATTAATAAATTTGCAGTTTGGAAGATTTCCTTCACCAATTAGCTTTGGTATTTCATTTTGTGACTTTTTGAAGGTAAGCATTCTTATTTTGATAAGTGGTACCCTTAGCTCAGAAGATCATTAAATGTACTCTCCTTGCTCATTTTCTCATAGAATGCAAATAATTAAGAAATTCATTTCTAAACTTGTTCAACTTCATCAGTCAGCTTATGCTTTGACAAACAATGCATAATCTCTTCCCATTCTGCATTAATGAAATTCATATTGATTTGAGCAAAAGTATGCTTGTAGAATTTTGGATCATTATGTCTGATAATATTCAATTATATCTCCCCTTTATCCTTTTTCAACCTGACTGAAGAAATATTATTTGGAAGATATCTTATATTCCTAGAAGAAAACCATTTCTTCAGTCTTTCCTTGGTCTTTTGTTCAGTCTTTAGCTCCTTTTGACGTTCTTTATTGATTTCTTCGTGAAATTTCAGCCGAACAGTGTTTGGAGACATGTCTGCTTTAGATGCTTTAGCGTCTTCTACAACAAGTCTTTTAGCTTCTCTTTGGCCAAGTTCTTCTTGAATTTTCTTAATTTCTTCTATTCATTTCTCATCCATATCGTTCTACTCGATATTTTTTGCTCCGGATAGACCTATTGCTAACAGGCGATCAGGTGAATGTAGACACTATGAGACGTGCTTTTTCACTTTGTCAGTGGTAGTGGGAGCTAACTCCTTTGTAACTGGGTCAGATATGACCGTGGCTACATCAAGAGCTCCTTTATTTTCATTATCGTGTATATACTGTGATGATAGTGCAAAGACACTATCATTTATTTGCTTCTGGATATTTTCAGCATCCATATTATCTATATCATCTTGAAACAAAGATGTTTGGGGTTCTCGTTATGCAATCAATGCTTTCAACTCCCCCTCAGCCTTGGCTTTCTCTTCTTCAACTTTTTAAGTCCTTGTTCTACTTTATCTAGAAGTTTCTATCTTTTCAGATAGTATATTGACTCTAGTAGTGATGGAGTTAAACTGAGGTTGAAAGGCCTCAATGAGAGCACTTACAACTGCAGTAGAAATATTAACAGCATCAGTATTGATTTTATTTACAGAAGTTGAAAGTTTATCTACTAAAGCAAATATGTTTGTACAAGATGACTCGAATCTGTTTATGAAGACGAAGATCAGAGGAGAGAGAGGTGGAGTACTGTACAAGAATTTCAGCAAGCTTTTTAAATTCTGATTGAAAAACAGCTGCTGAGATTGTTTGAGAGAAGAGATCAAAGGATTGTTGTTTAAAAAGAGAGAAGAGTTAGGTAAAGGTTTCAGAAATAGAGTGAAAAGTAGCAGGAATATCTACATTATCATCAGAAGTGAAAAGAGTAGAAGGTGAAAGAATAGAAAAATCACTGATATCGTTAGAGGGATCGACATATGTATGAGGTGAGAAAGGGAAAGGAAAGAAGATGAGCAGGCACACAAGAGCCTGTAGAAGCGGTTAAGGAAGATAAGTCATCAATGATGATGCTAAAAGGATTAGGTTTAGTGGATGGGGTAGCCCTAGCAACAGCTGGATTTGCTGAAGCATCAAGGGCATGTGGGGTGTTGCTTCAGTTAAAACTTAGTTTGTAGTCGGGTCTTCATCAGGAAATGCAATCTCAGGAGAAGTTGGGTGGAATAATCCTTCATTGATTGAAGATAGTATTGTAGTGGAGAGCAGAATGGAGCATCACTCTCCGCCTATTTTAAGAATGATAAATCATCTGCTCCGGTTGAATGCATAGGTTCAGATAAGCTATCTCAACCATGAAGGGATAAAGGTTGGGTTTCAACCTGAGGGTGGATTGAGGTATCTATAACCATGGGTGCTTTAGATGTAGAAAGAATACTAACATCTTCATCAACGAGAGTGATTGCATCATTGTCAGCTGTTTTTTATGCTGATCTATAAGAGCCAGAACTGCTAAGGGCATTCCATCCAGCGTAAGAGAAGAGAAAACTGCCCTAAAAATCCCATTTTCGATTTGATAAAAACCTATAGTATCAGTTAGGTCGACTGATCCATCAAAGGGTTAGAGGTGATTTTAGAGTTTGAGATGTGGAAGCATCCAAAACCGGTGGTTCCTGGGTATCGGTTGGTTTGCTAATAGCATCATTGGTGTTGGTTCCAGCTAAGATCTCGACTGACTGGTTTTTCTCTGTGCCATGAATCAGTTCAAAGGAATCCATAACGTTAGTGGGGTTTGCTGACGTATCAAGGGATTCAGTAATGGTAACTTGGGGAGCAACTTCAGTAACAACTTGGGTGGTAGTTATCGCTTCATGAGTCTAGTGTGCTTCAGAGATAGATGGTTTACGAACTGTCTCTTCATCACCAAGGGGTGTCTCAACTCCAGTTGGCGTTTTAGCTTAAGTGTCCTTAATGGAGAGGGTATTTGTAGAATGAGTAGGGAGACGAGGAAACGAACTTTGGTGGAACGTTTTCGTGTAATCAGAGGTTGTTTGTCAGGGTCGTGTAATTTAATGCTCGAAGGTTGAACGATAGGTGAGGAAGAGATAGGAAAGGTCTTTTGAGGTTTAGAGTATGTTTCTGACGCTTTGGTGGGTTGGTGTGTTAGCTGGTAACTGAGAGAGACGTTTAGATGCTTTGGTGGAAGATTTCTTATATTTGGAGGAAGGTTGAAGGTTGGAGGTAGCAGGTTCCGGGTCATTAATAAGAAGAGGAATAAAAAGAGATATACCAGAACGAGGGGAAGGAAAAGTAGGAATAGGGTTGTGATGAACGTACCTTAGGATTGTGTCAGTCAGTGGAATCTCATGGGATGATGCAAGTCCCGTTCATACTGAAGGAGGTATCATTGCGTAGTTCATGGGTGAGAGGCACTTTAGTAATCTTCCTTGTTCAGAAGCGATTGAATAACCAAAGACATAAAATGAGTGGTCCAATAAAAGCAGGGTGGTTGCCTTCACGTGCTCTTACGGGCCTTGAAGCCCTCATGAAGGCAGTGCCCCCACGACTACCTATCCGGGTTGTGAAGCCTAGTGGAGGGTTTCTCTTCACGACCTCTTCACGGCCCGTGAAGGCCCGTGAAGCTCGCCAGAAACCCTAATTTCATATT
>JAUEJL010010544.1:0-10048 GCA_032274825.1 Drosophyllum lusitanicum | reverse complement strand
TAATATAATGAACACAATATTTAGTCTAACAATCTCCCCCTTTGTGTTAGTTATACAGATAAACCATAATAAATCTACCCTCTACAATACTAAATGACATAATAGGTAAAACTAATATAATGAACACAATATTTAGTCTAACACAAAGTGATTAAGCTTCGTAAGAAACACATTCCAATGGTATTGGTTAAATGGAAGCACAGTTTGGGTTCTGATTTAACTTGGGAGACAGAAACTGATATGAAGAGTCGTTACCCTCATCTGTTCGAAGGAAGTGAGATTCCGAGGACGGAATCCTCATAAGGAGGGGAGATTTATGACAGCTGTAAACCCGGGCAAGTCGTTAGCGGGTTAACGGTGAGTGTTTATGTGTGTTTATACATTTAAAGTTGTGATTAAAATAAAATAATCGCATTGCATGAATTTATGAGATAGATAAATTTGTTTTGAACGAGGTTTGTAGAAAATACCTCAAAGTATGTTAACTATTGATTGGATTAACTGTATGCTAGTATGCTAGAAAGTAGTATGGTACACTAGCGATTGTAGTTAACTTAATTAAAGGGACACCTCATGTTAATCTAAGTATTCGAATAAAGTGATTATAATTGTGTATGCATGAATGGTTATATTAAGTGATAAACCACCTCATGCTTAATTCAAATTGATTATGTGTGTGCACGTGTACAGTGAATGTATATGGATATACTTTATTTGAAGATTAGTCACCTCCTCATTTTCTAAATATCTTAAGTGTGTGAAAAGTGTGTGTATTGCTTTGAGGTGAAGAAAGCTAAGAACAAGCCTAAAACTTGGAAACTTGGAAGTTGATTTGGTGTATTTTTAATTCAAGATTAAAGTTGGTATATCTTCTTTATTGGTTATGATAATGATTCATAATAGTTTTACTATGCCTTTGCTGGATTTTGATGTTATAAGCTTAAGAACACATTAATGGAAGTTTGAAGGAAAACATGATATGTGGGTTTTGTGGATTTGAAGATTTTAATGGGTTTTGATGAGTTTGTGTGATTGTAAACATGTTATATGAAGTTTATTATGGTTTAGAACTGTTAAATATCGATTTCCAGAATTATAGATGTGTTTTGAGGAAATTGTTATGAGGCTGGAAGAAACAGAAGCAGAAAACAGAAAGTTGCAGGTCTATTCGTAGCGTGACGCAACACATCTAAATAGGGGAAGCGACGCGTTCCCGGCTTGGTCCGACTTGGGCCTATCCGACTTTTGGTAGTCCAACTCTTGATGGTCTGACTCTTGGGTGGTCTAACTCTTGATGGTCTGACTCTTGGGTAGTCCAACTTTGGGTGGTCCGACATTGGGGGTTGTCCGACTATTAGCCAGACGCGACGCGTTGGCTTGTGGGACGCGACGAGTCCAGTGATTTTCAGTTTGGGGATTTTTGTTTGTTATTTGTTCGTGTTGCTTGTGTTGTGTTATTTCATATGTGAGTATAACAAATTATTTATGAACATTAGAGATATAAATATATGTGAATATATATTTATAATTCCCGCATATATATTTATAATTCAGAGACTGATTTCAGTATGTTGTGTTCTCAGGAATTGCGAAGACTCAGTAACATTAGACCATGGAGCAGCGTGATTGAGAACAGAGATGAGTGGATGTAAACTCATGGATGGTAAAGGTTATGATTGATATGATTGATGTAATGCATGTGATTTTTGATTGATAGACTGTTTAGTCTGATTGTTGATTGTATGACTACTTTTGTGTTATTTGGCCGATACGTGCTCGTGGGATGATAACGAGTATCGTGATATGATAGAAGTCAGCTATGCGTGGAATTAGGCTGGGCCTGTTTGCTATTGGTTGAGCAGTTGTAGACCTTCTGATACATGTGTTGTATCGGAGGGGATCTAACTGTGCCAATTGGCAGAGGGCTATCGGTAAACCTTTACCTTGGTCCGCAAATGGTTGAAAGGTTCTGCGTCGAACCGTCGGTCTTCTGGATTTATGTGATTACATGCTTTTGTATTGATTGTTGCTGTTTGCTGTTGTGGTTTAGCTTCCATTCACTTAGCTATGTGCTAATTCCCCACTGTTGAACCATTTTTGCAGGTTCGGTGAGTACAACTGTTTAGCAGAGGTTTTTGTTTAAAGGAAAACTTGACCAGTGCTCTGGTATTTGTTTTGTAAAAGACAAGCCATGTTTTAATTATCATTGTAACACAACGGATATTTGGATGTTTGTAAATGATTATATTTTATTTATGAGTTATGCTTCCGCAGCGATTTAAAAAAATTTCTTTAGATTTTCGGTGTTACAATATGATATTTTAAAAATGTTATAAATGGTAAAAATGATACTTGTAAATTAGAGTGAACAAATATGATTTTAAGGTTGAAGAAAGACGTAAATGGAACTAATTATAAAAATTTTGATTTAAATGAAAGTTAAAACAGAATCCAATTTTGACTAAGAAAAGTCAAAAACGAATTTCAATTTTTATCAAAATAAATTGTTAAGATCATACAATTAAGATTAATTTTTCAAATAAAGGGCTAGGATCGTACAATAAGTTCAATTCAAATTAGTCTTTTATTTATATAAGAAGATAGAAGATAGAAGATAAGCTTATTAACTAAATCTAAATTAGCTCAGAGCTTATTAGTTTTAGAGATATTTACAAATAGAGGTAGAATGACCAAAAAAGATACGTTTACATATCAAAGTGTTGAGAGTATATAACATTATGAAAAAAGTAGGCTAATATGTAGATTGATTAAGTAAATTTTGTTAAATAAGCTCAAACTCTCTTAATAAGCTTTTTTTAATGACTTATTAAAACTTTAACATGCTAATAAGCTTAAGCTTATAAAGTAAGACAAACAACTATTTTCTAATAAACTCTATAAATAAGCTAATAAGCTTATAAGCCCGTTAAATAAGCTAATCCAAACATTATATTAGTTAATAAAACATGCATTTCTTAGGAAGGAAGGATTGTTTGACTCTTGTTACACGAGATCTTTTTTACCACGGAGTAGACCACAAGTAGTCAAAAGAAGTTTTTTCTCTTAGGGCTTATTCCAGGGCATAGAGCCTTTGCTCGATATACACTGTCTAGTCGTTTTAATTGTGGTCGTTTCTAAAGCATCTTTGACCATCACTGATTGAAATCTTCATGGGACTTGAATCATTGACCTCCCTCATGGGGGGCAAGTGACCACATGTGAGTGGTCCTATCTTGATGAGCACCTCCATGTTGCACAAAGCAATATTTTTTTTGTCTATTTGTGGTATACATAAAAGCAAAAGTGAGTTAAAAAGTTTTGAACTAAAGTCGTTACAAGATAAAAATGACCTGATAATAATGACACTATTATAGCAAAAAATGTCGAAATAGAAAGTAAAAAACTACTTGCAATATTACGCTATTATTACTTTCGTGTGCGAGCATACCATATCAACCAACCAAACCCTTTAATTTTTTTGATCATTCATATAGAGTTATGATTAATGTCGTTAACACTTTTTAAAGTTAATTGTCTTTAAAAATAGTAGATCGTGTAGACTAGTTCAACATGAGTATTAAAATACCCCTTAGTTAAATGATTTATAGGTATATCAACATCTAACTTGGGAGTCGGTTGGTTTGCGGAATAAAAAGGAATTTGGAGAAATTAAAATACAACATTCCATGGCTCATGTTGTTTGGTTTAATTTCTAGTGGAATTGGAATTCATCCCATTCCTTGACATTTCTTTATTATGGCTTTTATAATTCCTTAGGTAAAACGATAGACAATTCTAGTGAAATTCAAATTAAATTACCAAATAGTCCTTATTAGATACAAAACCAAAACTATTGACCTATTCGTTTGAACAAAATATGTTTGCTTTGATGAGTTATGAATAGAGTTGCTTACATCCTTGATTTCACTAATATTTCAACAATTATACGGTAAATGTGAGTAAGTGATAGGCCCCCAGATGAGATGCCCGTTACGCACCGCGAGGAAAGGCCCAAGAGGAACATTACGAAGCCCAGTCGTTACTTGGACTAGTTTACTTGGACTAGTATGATTAATTCAGCCATGCAAATCCATGCAAATTCCATGCAAGTTGGTCAAGGGTTGTAGCATGCACGCACGTGGGGTAGCATATTTGATTGAGTCTTTATTTGAGTTTCTTACTGCTTCTTTTTTGGAGTTTTTCAAGAAGTGGCGTCATGTCACAGTAGTCTGTTAGTTAGTGGCTTTAATTTAGGAGTTAGTGGAGAAATAGTCTCCATTCTTTTCTTTATTTAAGTATTGTAATTTCTGGGAATATCACAGAAAAATTGCTCCAGTCGTTGTTATTATTTTTCTTGGAGATTTTGGTCGTCTCGAATAGACCTAACAGTAAGGTTCTTGAGTTGTTGAAAAGAAGGTTGTTTGATTACCCAACTGAGAAATTTCAAAGCTAGCCTTCCATGAACTTGCCTAAGGGAAACCCTTTTATAGTTCATTTCAATTAGCTACTACGTACTATCTCCTAATGGTCGGTCTATCGTTTATTCGATTTAAGACTTACAACACCATGAATTCTTGACAAAATCGTTTCTTTTAGTCATCGATCTCATCATTTCAGGGAATTGGTCCTCTATGATATTAATACTAAGATAACACAGACTGTTGTTAGTGTATATTGCATTATTCCCGTATTTGAATTTGGCCCATGGCCCAGTTTTTAGATTAGGCCCTCTTGTATTACTCTGACAACTGTGACAGGGATAGATTGGCTTTAAGTGTCATGCTAATAGGGCACACACACCAAGTGTGTTTGATCAAATGCCTCAACCAAAAATACATATTTTGAATTACCAAGAACAGACTTGGTGATTTTTTTATCTTAGAACATTTAAGTGCTTATGATTTGACAATTTGTGATGTTGCTGCCGGTCGTTTTAATAAGCTTCTCAATTAGTATCCTAAATAAGTCCTAAAGTCATACAAATTTTGAGATTTGATTCGAATATAGAGTAAAGAATGTTGTCTTTTGTAGTTGTGTTCAAGATAGTAGTTATATGTATGTATAGTTTTATCCATGTTCCAAATGGTACAATTATTTATTTTTCTTAACCACACAATCATTCGTATGTAGAAATTTATTTACTAATGCATCAATGATGAGATTTGAAGAAATTCCCGCTCTAACTCGAATGAATCATGAGTCGCTAAATTCTTCGGCTTTATGTTTTTTTAAAGAGTGATTTTAAGTGGTTCTTCGTATCGTGTCCATATTTAGTTTTCTTTTTTGTGTTTGGTAAATGAACTATTTTCTTATCTTAAACACCAGAGGATAACCTATTTCTTTGTTCAATCAAATGATGTGTTTTCTTAGAAAGAGTAATGCAAATCCTTTTACTACTATACATTGTTTGTAGATAGACACATATATGATGTGATTTGTTCTTGTAAGAATGTTCCTATCCATATTGAAATCTGATCCTACATCAACAAACATCACATTATTTCTGAACAACTAGGAGGGGTTTTCAAAGATGTTGAATTTTTATAAATTTATCCATTGTTGCTTAGAGTGTTATCTGAACCATCATATCTGGGAATAAGGAAAAGTGGATACTTTCATTCTTCAATATCATATCTGAAAATATTAATAATAATAATAAAACAAAAGCTGGAAAAAAGAGTGACATACTGGCATTCTAATTAAGAATTATGACCCATTTATGTAAAGGTTAAAGTTGCGTAATGACATGAAAGTTATCCTAATGTTTCAATATGGTACTTAAAGTATTTTTTTTACACATATGACCATTTAACTTGTTAAAAACGTGTTAATATACCCCTTACATCAAATGTTACATGGTAAACATTTAAAAACCCTAATTTGATGCTTTTCCTACCATTTTTTATCAACGATGCATAAAAAACTAGGGGAATTGCTCATTTAGAGCTCATGAAGGTGGCGAGAATGTCTTCATCATCGTCCTACAACTCCAACCCAAATTCAAAGCTTTCAAGTGAATGCTATTATGAAAAGTCAGTAAAATGTCTAACATCATAGACAAGAAACAACCCTGGTAGAAGATTCCTAACATACTCAAATTCTTTGCTATGATTTTGTATGAAACTAGTCACTAAAATTTGTGAAAATTGCCCTAATTAGTCAATGAGAATTACAACCAAGATTAAACAGACTACAAACAACTTTTGGATGACAAGGAAACTGAACTTGCCATGTACAAGGCCAATATGGAGTTATTAAAGTAAAAAATGGAGGAAAAATGAATTTTTTGGATGATGTTCAGATATGCACAAAAAAAAACTTTAAGTACCATATTGGAACATTAGGACAAGATTCCTACATGCCCTAATACTTGAAATAAGTTTAAAAATCATGAATTTACCGGCTAAGCCGGTTGCATGTTAAAAAAGAGGTATATTAACATGTTTTTGACAAGTTAAATGGTCATATGTGTAAAAAAATACTTTAAGTATCATATTAAAACATTAGGACAACTTTCATGTCATTACGCAACTTTAACCCTTATTTTTCAGCTACAAGTACTTGTCATATTTATACAAGAACTCATCTTTAAATAGTTTTCTTACAAAAATTTCTCAACTGTAAAATTTAACTTGGTAACCAAATCTAACTTAATATGATATTATGACAACAAACAATAGAATATTACTCCCTCCGTCCCAAAAATATTACCCATTTTTTACTTTTTGAGTCTTTTTTTCAACTTAATTTGACCTTGACTATTTTTATTTGTGTTATATAATATTTAATAAAGATTATACCAGTGAAAATATATTTAAAACACAATCCACTGATATATTTTGTATCAAATATTATATAACACAAATAAAATGTTTAAGATCAATGTTGAAAAAAAAATACATTAAAAAGTTAAAAGTGAACAATATTTTTAAGACAAAAAGAATAGTATGTTATTCATAAATATATATGACAGGAGATTATTTCTGTGGTTTACTCTAAACTCTTTTTAAAATTAAAATATATTAATTTTAAAATTACATAAATTATATAAAAATTCAACTATACTATCTTTTTAATTTTCCACCCACATTTTGATTCTATAATACCCGAATATAATATAAGATATTATTATTTCCTTTTTATAATTGAAGATGGAGTGAAATGTTAATTTTGTATTCTAAAGGGGGTGTTGGGCATTTAAACAAACCTGAGAAAGATATAACTACCTCAAATTAGGATACAAGACTTAAGATCGATCCCCTTATTTCTTTTACTGTAGCCACAATTTGAGTTTGTGTGAGTGTTTGTTTTGCTAGTGACCAAGGAAGAAGTAGTTTGAAAAAAGAATATTGGTCAAGAAATCAAGCTTGAAGAATCAATGTAAGGATCCTTTAACTCCTAATGTTGTATCCCTTATAATTAGAAATAGAATGATCAAGATTTATGGGGTTTTCTTTGGGTTTTTGTTTTGTTCGTGGGGTTCGGTAGAGTGGGGGCTGAAAGCTTCAAATATAAGTTGAAAATAATAGTTTCAATTCCATTAATTGAGAAGGAATTATTTGAATGATGCTTGGAATGACTCTTAATGCAAAATAAATCATTTTATTAAGTTTTGAATGAGTTTGATTGTGCAAATGGTGGCTTGGAACTATTTAAAAGTTGCCAAGGGACGAGTCTTGCTAATTAAAGTTCGCCAGGGTTAAACACCCGTTAAGTTTGAATCCCCGCCAAGTTTGTTTCACACTAAATTTGATTACTTGGTAAGTTGAATTAGTGAAGGGAGCTCCTCGCCAAGTTTGTAGACTCGCAAAGAATAGTTTGCAAGGGACAGTTTCTTCGCTAAGGAATAGTTCGTGAGGACGGAGGTACTTGTTAAGTTGGGTTAGCCAGGGTCTGGTCCTTTTTAAGTTGGTGGGTGGAGTTTCTTAGGTATGAAGTATGTCTTTGGTATATTGCATGTACAGTTGACCTCATATAGGTAGTCTACTTATGAAAACATGTTTATAGACATGTGTTTCTTCCGGATACTTATTGTTGTGTGATTATTATTTGGATGTCTTTGCTATTGTCTGTGTCTGGTGAGTAACACTACTTTGTTCATTATATTAGTGATGTATGTGCTTGTTATGTGTATGGAAAGTGTAACTAAGTGACATGTTATGTAATTAAGACTATCGTCAGTGTGTTGCAATGGAATTATATGGATGTGATATGTAAGACGATTGTGTCACAATAAGAATCATGTGCGGCATATGACTATCGTTAGTGCGCTACGATAGCATCATGAGACTATGAGATGCAAGAGTACCATTAGAGCGAAGTGGTAACATTATGAGATGCAAGACAATTGTCAGTGTGCTGCAATAGCATTCAATTGGTTATAAATTGTGATCATGGATATGAAGTTATGTATATATGACATGTACATACCTGGTATGGAGTGTACGTTATATTGTTTTATTCTTTTCAGGACATAACAAAGGGGAGATTCTAGCACAATAAAAACAACAAAGCTTTAGAGCGTTGTATTTTATTGGATACAAATTGCTTCCTTTGAAAACTATGATTTGAAACATTTTTTGTTTACCTTCAATAACTTCAATTTGTGATGGGAATAATGACTCATTAATATTTTGTTGGAGGTTGATGTTAACTTAATTACTCTAATATATATTTTTTTAAATAAAATTTAGGGCCGAACATATTCCTTTTACTTTACTTTTTTTGGTTTTTAATGACGGTAAGTGTAAGATTGCAAATATACTGATATACAACCGGCAATACAAACACCAACAGTGCATATTTGCTCATGTGCAAACAAACAACACATAGTAAATTTTTTGTTGCAGTTTTCTTTAACAATTTACCAACAAAAATATGAAAACACACCGATGATAAATTAATATGTGCGGAAAATTTTCCTCCAAAATGGCAAAAATTACCCACGAATAAATGCATATTTTTTCTATCACTAAAGAAGAGAGTAAAAGTTCCCGTCAAAATAATAATAATAAAATCTTCTAATATAAATAAAAGACTAATTGAAGTAAAGTCTATTGAACAATCCTAACAATTTATTTAACAAATTAATTTTAATTATACAATCTTGACCATTTATTTATTTAAAAGTGAGAAATTAATTTTGACTTTTAAAGGTCAAACTAAACTAATAAAAAAATTAAAAACTAATTCATGTGATTCAAAATTTTCAATTTAAGATTTGTTTCCTTGCTTATCTTGACAATAAAAAGTTATACACATTCAATAAAAAGATTCTGGATATATAATAACCTTTTTAATAACAACCAACTTTTTTTATAATTATAAAATTAGAGTTGTATTCAATAAAGTCCATGCAAAAAACATTGTCCTAAAATTTTAATATTCAATCACAGGTGATTCAGCATACAATCATATATGATTTGTAAATCATCACATGTGAATTACGAAAATGCCACACCGCCCAAAATTTTAAAATTCAATATGAACCATTGATACTATTGATTCAAAGGCTAAAATTAGTCACTTAGGACTATAAATTAAGTATGGATTATATTAAACATTTTTCTATAAAATTAGTATGGCTTTAGAAATATATATTTTCTTATACGTATACACACATGCACATGCAAACAATCTTTTAACTTATAATATTAATAAAAGACGAACTTAAATAAAATCTATCAGATAATCCTAGCCATTGATTTAGATAAAAAATTTAATTATCAAATATGATTCAATCATTTTTGTAAAAGTTAAAATTCAATTTGACTTTTCTAGTCAATAATCCCAAATACTTACACACTCAAACTTGATTGAAGACATTTTAATCAACATTTAAAAAATTACAAAAGCCATCTTAATTTAATATTATCTAATTTGAGGTAGTAAGGTGTTGATCATTATCAATTAGGGTTTAGTTACTGAAAATGTATCCAACTTATCACCTTTTGCTATTGTATGTACTCAATTTTAAAACTTACCATTTAATGTATCAAACCTTTGAAAGTTACCTATTAATGTATCCGGTTACCTTTTCCACAGGTAA
>JAUEJL010010533.1:0-10048 GCA_032274825.1 Drosophyllum lusitanicum | reverse complement strand
ATTACGGAAAGTGTATTCAACACGATCTACGAAATTATACAAGTTATTATTGTTATTCTTACTTCCTACAAACCCTTTCCTCCAACACCTGATACTCCAAACGATGAGTTGCAACGTATCCTTGATTGGTTGTGTGGGATAGTAGTGTGTTCACAGATTCAACCGGGTGCACCCTGTTTTGAACCTGATACTGTCCCAAACCATGCATCTTATGCTATCGATTCTTACTACATTGTTACAGGTTCTTGTAATTCAAGTTATGCTTAAATTGTTGCTACTAACCCTTGTAAGTTAATTATATATTTCTCCTTATTTTTCTCCTGGGTTATAAATTTCCTTCATACATTTATATTATGTGATAACTACTTCGTGTTTTCCAGTAATGAAGCTCCGACTCCAAGCTGTACATTCCCATAGTGAGAAGTTGAAATGAATTGAAGAAAGTCAACATATAATTTATGAAAGTAAAACAAATATTGTTATAATATATCATAATAAATAAAAATAGAATATTATTTTGACTTTTATTCGATATCTTATTTATTGTGTTGTGTTTCGGTTAACATTATTATATTATTTTGCTATTAGTTTTATTTATTAGAAAAGATAATTATGATATCTACAATCACATTTTCTTTGCTTTTAAAAAATTCAAAAGAAATATACAAATTTTGGTTGCAGTGATAATCTATATATCTATGCATCTTATCTCAAACTCAGCCCAATCGTTTTTTTGGATCCAGCATGATGCATGGAAGTTGGATAGTTCTTTAAATTGGGTTGTTTGGTGTTTTTATCCCTTTTTCTATGTAACCTTAGTAATCTGGAGAATAAGAATTTCAACGGCCAGGGATTTGTTTCCCGTTTCCGCTTGAAAAACCACGGAGATTTAAACGGTAACATGTGACTAAACAGACAATTTTCATCGCTGGGATACCCGTTAAAGTTAAAAGGTGATTTTTTACCGCGGGGATCTCCATCACCGTAAGATTTTGTCACAAGTTTTAGGAAATAATTATACTAAAACTATATATACAACATTATCGAATACAAATATATCTAAACGAAATTAAATTCTTAAAGACCTAAATACAATCAAAATATCAAAATCAAACAATCAAAATAAAATGACAATGGTTAATAATATCAGGTTTAAACTTATTGCAAAAATTAAATCATTCTTCAAAATTCATCTGATCACATCCACGACACCCGAGACTATCATCAAAGTCAATCAGTTGTATAAGCCAACATAATTTAAAAGACGTGAATGATAACAATAAATAAATATAAAGGTGAATGATAACAATAGTTAAATAAGAGTGTGAATGATAACAATAATTAAATATAAACTTGAACAATAACAATAAGTTAGGACCAGAACTTAGGTTGTGTGAAAGTGTATACGGTATTTATATTTAAAAATTTTAAGTAATTTTATATCTCTCTCTATATATATACATATATATAATATTAAATAATTATCGGGTATCGGAGCGAGTATCGGTTAATGGGGCCGTGAATCAAAACCGTCCCCGTCGCCATTAAAAAGTGTCGGGTTTCCACCGTCTCTATTTATTGTCCCCGAACCCCTGTTTAGGTCGGTTTCAGTTTTTCCGTCGGTTTCGGTTTTTTTTGTCAGCACTGTGAAAGAATTTATGTACTATTTGTCTAGCTTTTTAATAATATATCTTCCTGTTTTTGTCATTCCATATATATATATATATATATATATATATATACACACACACACACACACATATATATACATATATATATAGTGAAAAGTTCATTTGAGAACCGTTTTTATTCCGAGAACCGCGAGAACCAATCTTAGCCGTCCAATTTTTCCTCCTTCAATTGGATTGTCCACCCATGAATTCCTTACATGCACCCTGCCACATTCAATCTCCTCACGCACTTCATCCATGAATTCCATTATCCAAAATGAACGGCTAAAATTGGTTCTCGCGGTTCTCGCAATAAAAACGGTTCTCAAATGAACCTTTCCCTATATAGGTGTTTTAAAACCCAGGTTGACCAAAAACGGTTGAACCGGTTGACCTGCAAACCGGTCGGGAGAACTCTTAATAATTCCTCTCAAATTTTCCAAGGCATTTCGGAGGATGTAAATCTTGACGATTTAGCGAGAAATTTTCGAGAACTACAAATCCCTTGAAAATCCTTCGAAAATTGATTTCTCATTTTAAAACTCAAACTACCAAACATATAGACATATACGTACAAATACAAGTATTTAAGGTTATCTAAATGCATAGTTAATGTATATGTAGTAATACATGTAGATGAATGGGTATTTGTATAATGTACGAATATATAAACATGTTTATTTTGAAAGACAAGATATCAACGTGTTTATGATTTCAATTGTCTTTTCATATTTGTATATAATATATGGGTATTATAATTTTATTTGTTTATTTACGTTTATGATAAAAATGTGTATGTGTTTATGTGTGTTACATATGTATATGAATGTGTATTCGTTACATGTACGTATATATAGACGTACATGTTTGTGGCTTTGATGTGTTTCTATAGACTATATTGGTATCTAATATGCACTATAACAAATATGTTGATTTTTCACACTTTTTTAGTAATATTTTCACATTTTAAAATATAAAGAATTATAAACAAGTGTGAAAAAATATGGTGTGACAAATTTTTTTATAAAGTTCACATGTAAAAATGTGATAAATATAGTTAAAGTATCGCATTTATTAGCGTGAACAAATAATTAAAGTTTTCATATTTTTTAGTGTGAAAATGTTGAAAACATCTCTATGTTGTAAAAGTTCACGCTTTTAAGCGTGAATTTTTCTTAATTTCTATTAATTACTATTTTTACACATTTAAATGTGTGAACTTTTTAAAATCAATATTATACATTTAAAAATGTGAGATTTTTTGTTTCTTTTACCTATATTTTGTTTAAACTATTCTACGTACTTTTAAGCGTATATTTTTTTTAAATTCTATATGCTTTTAATAAAGCGTGAAGAAAACTCATTTTTGTTGTAGTGATGGTTTTTATGTTTAATTATGTTTATAACGAAATGTATATGTGTTTAGGTGTGCTTTGTATTGAAAAGTAGCAAAAAATGTACAAAAAAACAGTTTTAGGGTTAAAATGGTTTTCTTTTGTATTTTTTCACTTGATAACAAAAATGATCAAACTTATAGACTTGTATATACTAATGGATAAATTTAAGGTTATCAGGATGCATAAATTAGTATTTATACAAATATACCTTGCTGTCAATATAGTAAAATTATGTCTTCACATGAGTTCTAATATGTACGATAACACGGTTCATAACAGGTCACATTTGCTATTACTTGACCCGTAATGATTCATAAATCATAATGGCTTTGAAACGAGTTGTAATAAGTACTAAAGAGTGATACAGGTCTTAATGGGTCATAAAAGTCATATTTGGTAGTATCGGGTCATAGGATTGAAATTAGTTGTGAATAGAACTAATAGATCTTATGAGTTTTTATAGGTAACAAAGTGACTGTAAGGTGTAATATGGTGCACGAATTGGTCGTATTTGAAGCTATTTTGGTCATTAAAAAATGAATGAGTTATATTGCATTGTAATAAGTGAAATATATATTTTATGTATAAAATATTATTTACAAGTTCATATTGACTTATTACAATTATAGATTGGAATTTGAAAACCTAATATGATTCATTAGAACCCATTCATATAAAACATGAACTCCTAATAAATTCATATTATGAGTTGTGATAAGATAATTGTTGAATATTAGGTGTTTAGTAATTCATTACTAGAAAATCCCCAATTTTCGATGGCATTCCATATGGAAAAAGTCCGCCGGAAATTTTAGATGGATTACCCACGGATTAGGGTCGGAACCCTGTTCTGGTGTACTAGCGACAGATTTCCAACGGATTTTTCGACGAGTGACCAGTCATTGGAAATCCGTCAAAAATGGTAATTGTTACTGACGGATTTGTGAGGAGACAGTGTCGTCAAAAAATCCGTCTCGCTAATTCGTCGAAACACGAATCAATCGGAAATCCGTCGGAAATTGGAGTTCTCTATTTTTTGCAAATTTGAGGTATTTATCACCAAAATTTTGTATAAATTTATAGGTAAACCAAAAATATAAGTGTATTTACATATAAATATCCATTTACAAGGATTGGATACATGTAGTCGTACACGTATCTGTGTATATATATAAACTAGCATGTTACCCGCGCAATGTTGCGGCGATGAATAATTCATACTCTATAACATGTCCGTTTTCGATAACGTAAGGTATAAAATTCACGTACTATTATGACATCGAATAATTTTCATTCGTAGCATATTCATTTTCTTCCCCCTTTTTCATTTTATTTATTTCTTGATTATCAATCAATTATTTCGTTAATTTCTAAAATAAATTTTGAAAAAACAAAAGAATAAGAAAAAAATCTATACTTATAAAAAGATGATGAAAACATATTAATGACTTTGTGAATTGTGTTGATTTGAATGAGATGTGTTTTAAAAAATGTAAGGATATTCAAGATTATATTAATAATTTTCTATTGCTTAAATTTTAAGAGTTCGAGTAAAGTAATGTTAAATATATGATAAACGAAACTTTTTAATGTATTTATGTAACATCCTGGAATTGGGCGTAGTTGTATAGGATTGACACGTGTATGTAAATTAATAATAAAGTATGTATGTTTTAATTATTATTTGTAATTATGAAAGTAGTAGTAATGTAAATAAGATAGATAATTAGTGATTGCTTTAAGTAAGGATTACGAAAATATCCCCGTTAGTTAAAACGGGTAAGCGAGGGTCAAGTTGTAAGTTGAAAAGGGGAACAAGATACCCCTTGTGGATATACTTGAAAACAAAGTCGGTTTATGACTTTGTGTATACCCACGTTTGTGTGTTCAAACACAAATACAGACAAATTGAATTGAGAAGGTTCCTTTGTTCTTGAGTTCTTGTAGAGAAGATTGTACAAGGCTGATTTCCAGTAGCAAATAAGAGATGTTGTCACTTATTGTCATCATCTTCATCATCTTCTCCCTCTTGTTCTTCCTTTGTAAGTATCCTTGTTCAGGTGGGCTTTTGATTCAAGTCAGTTAACCTTAAATTGAGTTCAAGAACTGACTTTAATTGATTCCTATATCAATTACAAGTTGTATAGAACTCAAATGGTGAATTAAAATGGTGATTTTGATGAAATTCATAAAAGATGATTCAAATGAGTCAAACGACTAAATTTGATCCAAGAACTTCAATAATATGTTAGAAATGATGAAATGAATGTTTTTGGGGTCATATGAACGTCCCCTATGATGTACAAATGCTGGAAATCAGTTAGAAACTCGTTTGATAAAGTTAGACAAGAAAACAGTCGAAACAAGGGGCTGTAGTCGACCTGTTCTGAAACAGGTTTGCTTGAGGGCGCAAGGCTCTATCCTTACGGCCGCAAGAGGCTTCGAATGGGCAATTCGAAGGGTGCTTCCGGGCGCAAGGAAGTGCCCTTGCGGCTGTAAGCATTGCTTCGCATTGATGGTTCGAAGGGTGGCTTCGAATTGCCTTCGGATCATGTTTACAGGCGCAAAGACCAATCTTTGCGGCCGTAAGTGAGGCTTCGAGTTGGTGGTTCGAAGTGACTTCGAATGGTGCTTACGGGCGCAAGCAACTGCCCTTACGGGCGCAAGCATTAGTGCTTGGGGCAGCAAGGGGTGTTTTTTCAGTAACAGTTCACATATTGTTTAACTTCTGTGTTGTTACGTGTAAAAGGTCAATGTGGCTTTGTAAGTTGATCTAAGGTGCCTTTTGGGGTTCCTACTCTTGTTCTAGTGATAGTGCCTCGCGTGTGTAAACGCTTAACGTAAGTAATGATGTTTTAGGTGAATTTGTCGCGTTAGCTGAACCAGAGCAAAGTATCTGTTTATTATAAGCTCCTCAGGTGAGTACCGGCTTTCATGAGTCTCAATAGAGGGAGACTTGCTTGCTAATTGATTGATTTGATTGGTTAAGTATGATAGTATGGTGTATGTTGTAATTTATATTGCAGGTATACTTAAGAATGAAGGTGTAAGCCTTATCATGTTGTTTTAATGTGATGTGCCATGCTTAATACTTGTAGATCATGTTAAGTGCATGCCAACGGATCCAAATTGGAGCCGTCTAGTTAAACTTGGTGATATGTATGTTATGGGATCCAGATTGGATCCACCTTGTTGAATTTATGATTATGCATGCAGATTGATGGATCCTAATTAGATCATATGTATATGTGTGTGAATTGTCCACGGACTGCTTCTAGTGGATTAAGATCAGCCGGTTGTAGTTGTATCCCACTAGTTGGTTGAGGTCAACCGGTTGTAGCTGATTTCATGAGACATTCGGGTTGAAATTGGGATCAACGAGGACTCGGGGTCCCATACCGAGTCTAGGTTCTGCAGGACCACCGTTCCTTGACAAGATGGGGCTTTCGGGCCCAATGTTGCTTATGATGTTATAACGATGATTGGTGGAGTGCTATACGCTCCCCCATCAGCGCGGTTGGTTGTGTCTGATCCCCCGGTTTGTGTCGTTGAGTGGGACTAGCTATCCTGCAAGATATGACCCTTACTGATCTTGTCAGCACACCGCAATATGATAGGATAACATTGATTGCTTACCTCTGTGTTGTATGACTTGCTTTATTGATGCTTATAATAAGTTGGTACTCACTAGCTATTTTATATAGCTAATGTTGCTGCGTTAACCATTTTTACAGGTAAGGATTAGGCGGCCTGGTGAGAGGGGTTGCCTGTTGCTAGGTGTATGTACTTTGGGATGGAACACTTTCTGTATGATGTAGTATGTTATTTATGGTCGGTTGTTGTGTTAGGTAACACCAAACATGATGTGTTGTAAATATGTGAAGTAAACTTTTGAATTAAATTCCGATGCATAACCTGATGGTTTATGACTTAAAAGGGACCCACGCATATTAAAAACTTGAATTTTTAGTAAATTCACTGTTTTCTCGAGCGGTGTTACAGATAATACTGTACACATTTTATTTTATTATCTTAATCTTTGAGACTTTTATATAATAAATCCTTTTGTTTAAAAAAAAGTTTAATTACATTGGGCTTATATAAAATATGTTTTATAATCGTTGATCGAGACTTTTATATAATATATCCTTTTGTTTTCAAAAAAAAGTTTAATTACATTGTGCTTTCATAAAATATGTTTTATAATCTTTGAGACTTTTATATAATATATCTTTTTGTTTTAAAAAAAAGTTTAATTACATTGGGCTTATATAAAATATGTTTTATAATCTTTGAGACTTTTATATAATATATCCCTTTGTTTTAAAAAAAAAGTATTATTACATTGGGCTTATATAAAATGTGTTTTATTTGATACTCATGTCGATGTTTCTTCTCTTACTCACATTTGTTTTAAATCACTACAGTTTTGTTTGATGCCACTAAGATATTTAAATGAAGTTATGTAAACCATGTCACTTCTCTGGATAAAAGACGTTTGAACTTGTTTACCTGTTGTTGTATGAAACAAGTATAACAGTTTGTTGGAAATGGTCCTAGGGTCAGAGCCTCGTGAGCTGACTCCAACGTCGAGTAAATATGAGATTGATATAGATAAATATAGCATGAGTAAGGATGATAAAGTTTTCGTTGTCAACAATAGAATAGATAGATAGTGTGTGTGTGTGTGTGTGTCTATGCTAGTAAATGAACATTTGAATACCTGCAAGTCTTTGGCTGAGGAACATGTTATTAGCAGCAGCTGGAAATAAGATATTTTTTGTTAATTTGTTCGGGCTAGTAAATATCAGTTGTGCATTTACAGATAAGGGAATGAATATTTTTTAGTGATGTAATCAAGTTTATCTAGTCATATGCAAATGTCCAAATACCTTACCTATTGGACAGGTCTAAACGGGTAATTTTTTGATGTGTCTAAATGGGTCTCTCAAAACACTCTTTGTCCAATAATGAAACATTTTTCTATAGATAATTAGGCGTCAAACAAGATTACTCAAGTTATAGCATCTATAAATGTGTTTGTCATTCTTCATGATAGTGTATGCTGTAATAGCCTTTAGCGATCACTTGCCTTGTTCCAAAGACAATGATGGACTAATTAAATCATCCAAACACATGACAGGTTTTGTAAATATTGTTGGAAGGTCATGTAATTCAGAAACCGATAAAGATGTTAGCTTGTTACAAAAAGGGCAAATGTCAAACTTTGTCTAGTATGTCTTCTATATTATGCATCGGCAATAATAATCGTGATAAGTCTTATGCTTAAAATTCAGTGTCATCAAAATCATAATATAATGGACAGATCATTAACGGAGTGGTTTGATGAAATGAAATGAACTCCGTCCTTGAATCCATTTGTTTCTCTTTTTAGAAGAGAAAAGATGAACTCACGTGCATGTTGTTTGATCTCGTTTTGGTTTGAGATTTCTCTTTCAAATGTTTTTTTTTGCTTTCAAATTTGGAGCAACTTCTTTTATATCCTCTTAAGGTGCCCAGAAATAATGTTATTGTAACATTTATATTCTAAAGGTTCAATGAAAACTTGAAAATGATGCATTATGGTTGTTACATATGGCATCAAGCTTGAGACCTCATGCTACATTGTACTTAGTGGAAACATGAATTTTACAAGATTGATACATAAGCAGAAAATGGCACTAGAATTTGTGCAATCATCCAATAAGCATCAAAGATAATTGAATGTCTAGTTGTACTGTACTAAACAAATATTAGACATATTATGACCATTTAGTAGTGGGAAGAAGCCTTGTTTTGCATGTTTGTGTTTATAAATAAGAGGGGGTCTGTGAACTTAGTAATGGAAGAAGTGAATCCTGATGATGCTACAGTTGAGGCAAGGGGATTGGGCGCAACAACATAATGACCCATCACCATCTGCATTTGACATTCTTCATTTGGGACTACTTTTATCATATCCTGTCAAAAAATTACCATCATATCATATGTTTAATATAAGTCCAAGATCATCACCATTAATCTAAGAAAATAATATAAGATCCGCTATACGGCCACCTCATAATTTGGAGTCTGAGCGGGATACATGTTAGGCCATTTTGGGAAATGGGCAATGGTTGTTGGATCGGAACGGGATTGTCCACCAGTAAAAGTTGAAGCAAGACCCCCAACCTAAAAATCAGAAGTAATGGGATCAGTAAGACAGTAACCATTACATATATACATATACAACTATGCGCACTCTCATACACATACACATATTTTCCTACATAAACTATTAAACAGACATGCAATTGTTGCACTCTTTCACACACACACATGTATTTTCCTACATAAACCATCAAACACTCATGCAATTGTTGAAGATCAATGAAGTTGGTTACATTTAAAAAGAAGTATTTTAACCGCACGAGGCGGTGAGGACACAATATGTTTATTTTTATAAGATGTCAATTTAATTTGTCGTTTCTTAACCACTTTAAAGCGAGAAAATTATGGTTATCAATAACATGTGGACTTTTTATACAAATTTAAAATTAATTGAAAACATAAGATTGAAAAAATGACATCATGTTTTTTTATGTTGCTTATATGATTAAATTTTTGTTTCTTAATCAATTTAGTTAACTAATAGTTGGAATGTCAACTTATTAATTTTTTATCCTTAATTTCATACGTGAATTTGATAATAAAAAGCAATTAAAACTTAGAATAATATATATAACCTTAATCAATTTTTTTATTATATTACAAGTTTTTAAAAAATATTGTTTTTTATAGTTGAACCTATTATATTATTACTTTAAAAATTTTTGGCAAAATATGAAAAAATTTAAACGAAAACTTTTTTTCATACGAGAATTGCGAAAACCAATTTTAGCGCTGGATTAAAATTAATCAAAAACTAATAATTTTTACGGCCCATTAATGACTTATTATAGGCTCATTAATGACGCATTAATGAAAGGTATTTTGGGAAAA